>JANHJO010010466.1:0-14723 GCA_032468235.1 Pseudoxyrhopus heterurus
GGTTGCAGGAGGCCATCACGGCCGACAACGGAGCTCGGGAGCCCGTTTTTACTGGCAAAGCGCTCTGGCCACCACAGGTGCCCCCCGACACAAATGATGTCAAGCTGGCCACGCCCCTCACCCCGCCTGTGATCAAACCCAACCCGGACGCGGCCCTCAATGTAACCGAGTTTGACACTCCTAGTCTAGCCAAATCCCAGTGAGATTTCAATCCAATTTCCTTTTTACCACTTGTTTCGCAGAGTTTAAATTTCCATGCCTGGGTTTTTAATAAAATATTCAGCTATTTAAAGCCGTAAGGAAAATAATTTCTGGCAGCCATTCCTCGCTGACCATGAGAATCATGCATCAGTTGAGGAAGGACTCCAACCAATGCATGAGAATGGAGGTATTTTGGCTCCCTTTAGCCCAGACGATCTAATTCATTTTCAAAAATGAATCTTATTGTTTCTCCCCTCCTGGGAAGAATAAACGTTGGTCTGCTTTGTTCCTGCTGTTTACTTCTCCTGCTGCCGACCCCCTGGGAGTACAAAACAATAAGAACACAAAACACAATCTGTATTGAAATTGAAATTTTTCCTAGCCGTGCACAGTCCCTCTTTTCGCAGACAGAGCCTCTCTTGTCTTCAAAACATGTTGTGTAATTAGCGTTGATAGATTGTGTTTGTATCCCGCGCTGGGTTGTAGAAAATTCCCAGCAATGATCCAACTAGCAGAAAAAATCTTCAACGATAGCTATTTTATTGTTTTTTTTAGATAGATTTGTGGGAACCAAACATGCTTATGGAGATTCTCAGCCATCCAGATCACGGTTGTCCCAAAGGTGCTTTTTTTCAGGAGGCGACTGGACTTTCTTTGAAGACGTTTCGCTTCTCATCCAAGAAGCTTCTTCAGTTCTGTCTGGATGGTGGGGGATGGAAGGATTTATGCTCCTTGCAGACAACTGGTCATTTGCATCCTTTGTATAAATCCTTCCATTCCCCACCATCCAGTCAGAGCTGGAGAAACTTCTTGGATGAGAAGCGAAATGTCTTCAAAGAAAAACCAGAAAGTCCAGTTGCCTCCTGAAAAAGCACCTTCGGGATAACCAAACATTCACATAGCCCTGTTCACAGCAATGATCCAAGTAAGGCCAGGGACAGACTCGCGGTGTGCCGTGGGACAATTCAACAAATACAAAAGTTGAATTAATTTCGAGGGAACCATGGCCAATAATAATAATAAGATAAAGAAAGTCAATCCAGAAATGCAAGAGGTATAATAATTTCAGCGAAAACGTGGTCCCCGATAATAAAAGTACCTAAATGAAACAATTAATACAGTGTTAAATTATCCCACAGCCAGTTGTCCTGTGATGAGCTGGCCATGGCGCGTTGATCATGGCAAGATGGCCATGGCAAGTTGCCTGTGCCAAATTGGTCGCAGCGAGTTGTCCTAGACCCAACTAAGACAGGTGTCTTTAACAGATTTAACAAATTAACAGAGTTGGAAGGGACCTTGTAGGTCATTAGTCCAACCCCCCCACTTAAGCAGGAGACCCTACACCATTTCTGACAAATGGCAGTCCAGTCTCTTCTTGAAAGCCTCCAGAAGCTCCCACAACTTCTGAAGGCAACTTATGTTCCATTGGTTGATTGTTCTCACTGTCAGGAAATTTCTCCTTATTTCCAGGTTGATTCTCTCCTTGTTCAGTTTCCATCCATTATTCCTCGTCTGGCCTTCAGGTGCCTTGGAAAATATCATCTCTGTGGCAGCCCCTCAAATATTGGAAGACTGCTATCCTGTCTCCCCTGGTCCTTCTCTTCACCAGACTAGCCATGCCCAGTTCCTGCAACCGTTCATCATATGTTTTAGGTTCCACTACCCTAATCATCTTAGATAGATTCAGATTAACAGAGTTGGGAGGGACTTTGTAGGTCATCTAGTCCAACCACCCGCCCAAGCAGGAGACCTTACAGATGGCAGTCCAGTCTGTTCTTGAAAGTCTCCAGTGATGAAGCTCCTACAACTTCTGAAGGCAACTTCTGTTCCACGGGTTGATTGTTCTCACTGTCAAAAAAATTCTTATTTCTAGGTTGAATCTCTCCCTGATCTTAATCCTTAATCACGTGTTTCTGAAGTCACTTTAAGCTGCAAACACTAATAGTCTTAATCATCCTTTGGGTCTTAATGCATAGTGACTGCCCATGTCTGGATAGCAATAGCACTTAGACTTATGTACCGCTTCACAGTGCTTTACAGCCTTCTCTAAGGGGTTTACAGAGTCCGCCTATTGTCCCCCAACAATCTGGGTCCTCATTTTACCCACCTCGCAAGAACGGAAGGCTGAGTCAAACTTGAGCCTGGTGAGATTCGAACTGCCAGATTGCAGGCAGCCGGCAGGCAGCAGAAGTAGCCTGCAGTACTGCCCTCTAACCACTGTGTCACCACGGCTCATGACAGGCTATCATAGAGTCCTGTAGGATACATCACGATGAGCCTAATAAAAATCCACAAACCTGAATGACCAGCTGCACAGAATTCTCAAGCTGGCATGGAACCCAGATAAAGAGATAATACAAGGGAAAGGTGTGGAAAATTGGAATCTCCTGCCCCAAATCATTCCACTTTGGAGTATTTTATTCCAGGTAAAAGAGAAGCCTTGAGGTCCAACCTCCCCATCTTCCAATACAGGAATCCACTTAATGGACTGACTCATGATTGATTCTTGGAGACCCCAAGCTCTTTCCTTGGCGCAACGCCAATCCGAAAGTCCCAAACTCGATTGCTCAGCTATTGAAGAAAAAAATCCATGTGCTGTGTTGGGGAGCATGGGACATGTTCTCCTTCCCTGTCGCTCTGCCGTGCTTTCCTGAAGCCTCAGCCAGCAGCCACCACGGTGGGGTTTCCTTCTCTTCATCTCTTCCTTCTTCTCGTTTTCATGGGTGAGGCTAAAAGTAGCAGCCTGGTCAGGATCTGCAACCCAGTCCAGACATATTTCTCCAATTCTGGCTGTGTAGGTCACCTCACACACTGTTCTAATAGTGTGTGTTTGTGTGTATAAATGAGGTAGGGGGGGAGGAGGAGGAAAAGATAGTTCCTCAGTGAAATGTCCAAAGATTCGTTCTCCTCCACCACTCTCTGGGGATTCTCCAAGATTTTGACACACTGCTCCCTTTGTGTACCGGTTGGAGAAGGAATGAAAGCTTCACTTGTTGGTTGGCCAATCCTTCTAATTGCTTTTGGCCCCCGAATTCGTCTGGCCACCTTGGTGAATATGAACCGTGGTGCCCTGTAGAATCCAGGATGGGGTCGTTCGTTTCGATTCATTTGCGAAGACCAAAAAAGAGAGAGACAGAGGTTGCCACCAAACGTCTCCTGACTTTGCAAAACCCTGGAATAGCCGAACGGCCAACTTACAGGAAAGTCCTCGGCTTACGACCGCCCTAGAGCCCTGGATTGATGTTGCTAAGCAAGACATCGGTTATAAGCAGGCTTTTTGCTCCCTTCTGACGACCCTTCTTGCTAAGTGATTGGCTGCGGTTGTTAAGTGAGTCGCACGGTTGTTAAGTGAGTCTGGCTTCCCTGTTGACTTCGCTTGTCAGAAAGTCGCAAAACAGGATCGCGTGACCCCCCCAGAAGCTGCGACCCATCGTAAATATGAGCCAGTTGCCAAGATCTGAAAACATCGCAAGAGTGAGGGAAAAAACAGCAGTCCTGAGTCACTTTTTTCAGTGCTGTTGTATCTTTGAACGGTCACTAAATGAATCGTTGTTAAGTCGGGAACAGGTTCTAACAGCAACCTCTCAATCGCCATCTTGGGGCTCCTTCCTCAATTTCTCAGAGAGAAATCAGAAGATGAGCTTCTTGCTAGATTTCATTTACTAAGGAGAAGGAAGGAACCTGGATCAGTGCGTAGGAGTGTTAGCACGATTTCCACACAGTTGGCCAAATTGAAGTGTGTGGTATGTGGCCCAATTTTAACAGAATAACAGAGTTGGAAGGGATCTTGGAGATCTTCTAGTCCAGCCCCCTGCTCAAGCAGGAAACCTTATTACCATTTCAAACAAATGGTTCTCCAATCTCTTCTTAAAATAGCAATAGCAATAGCACTGTATTTATATACCGCCTATCAGGGCTTTCAACCCTCTCTAAGCGGTTTACAATGTCAGCATATATTGCCTCCAACAATCTGGGTTCTCATTTTACCTACCTCGTAAGGATGGAAGGCTGAGTCAACCATGAGTCTGGTGGGATTCGAACTGCCAAACTGCTGATCTGCAGTACTGCAGTACTGTGTTTTTACCACTTGAGCCACTGCAGCTAGACATACCCAATTCCTGCAACCGTTCTTCATGTTTTGGCCTCCAATTCCCCTAATCATCTTTGCTGCTCTTCTCTGCACTCTTTCGAGAGTCTCAACATCTTTTTTTATATTGTGGTGACTAAAACAGGATGCAGTATTCCAAGTGTAGCCTTACCAAGGCTTTATAAACCCCTATAAACTGGAACGGTTGCAGGAACTGAGTATGGCTAGTCTAGCAAAGAGAAGGACCAGAGGAGACATGAGAGCAGGCTTCCAATATTTGAGGGGCTGCCACAGAGAGGAGGGGGTCGAGCTATTTTCCAAGGCCAGACAAGGAATAATGGATGGAAACTGACCAGGGAGAGATTCAACCTGGAAATCAGGATAATTTTTCTGACAGTGAGAACAATCAACTCATGGAACAAAAGTTGCCTTCAGAAGTTGTGGGAGCTTCATCACTGGAGGCTTTCAAGAAGAGACTCAACTGCCCATCTGTCAGAAATAGTGTAGGGTCTCCTGCTTGGGCCGGGGGTTGGACTAGATGGCCTACAAGGTCCCTTCCAACTCTGTTATTCTGTTATTGTGTTAAATGATTGAAGTGTTTTCCTTTCTTTTCTAGGTGGAGGTTATGTCTCAAAAGAAGTTCTCTGGAAATCCACAGCGATCAAGAAGTAAGTATAATTATTTCAGGTCCTTCTGTGGACTTCGTTTTATCAATTTTGAAACTGGTTGCCGATCGATTGCTTGACCTTGGAAATGTTTGGAATTGTAGAATCAGATCCAGAACTCCGGGGTTGACATCAGTGAACTCCAGCTGGTGATCCCATGTCAAGAAAACGAAAACAACAATCATTCTCTTGGGGGAAATGGCATCGGTAAGCAGAAAAATATTAAGTGGACTTTGTTGTCCAATCTTTATAACTAGAGAGTTCTTGTTTAGGATCCAATAGCAATAGCACTGTATTTATATACCGCCTATCAGGGCTTGCAATCCTCTCTAAGCGGTTTACAATAGTCTGTTTCATTCTTGCTGTGATATCACACAACCAAAGAGTATTACGAATTTCTTGGGTGTTGATTCAGGAATGACCTGCTAATATATTAGAGACATTTTTTAAATAGCATCTAGTTCAGAGGTTGGTGTTGTGGTTCAGCAGCGTGCTGCTGAGCTGGCAGATGATTCCGACTCCGAGGGAGATGTAGATTCAGTGTCGGAGGGAAGGGAGGATTGGCTGTTGACACCATGCCAGACACTGGCCCTTCCACGAGCTATCAGGAGCCGGTGGTTTCTAATAGCAGTGGGGAGGAGGCCCTGAGTGATGCTAGAACTCGGAGACTGCTCAGAAGATAGCAGCAACGTCAGCAACGGAGGAAGGGAAGAGGTCGAGCTACAGCTGACCAGTAATTGACCACACCCTATAAGAGTTAAAAGGTTGGGAACAGCTCCTTGCAGAGAACAACTGAGTAGTTTGGAGAAAGTCTAGTATCGTTTGGGATTCCTATCGTGGTTAGTTCTGATTCAAAGCCTTCTTGTTCGGGTGTCTAGCTTTACAACTGAGTTCTCTGTGAAAAGACTTCACTGTGAGTTTTGGACTGTGACTTAATTACCAGGAATGTTTATTCTCCTTCTCATCACTTGGCATTTTGCCTGGAGTACTGTGGAAACTTGCCAGAGGCTTCTGGCAATTTGAACTATTTCTCTGCTTCTAAGCAGAACGGTCTTTTGGGGGTTTTGCACAATAAAAACGTTGTGCTTTTAAGAACTGGTCCTGATCCGTGTGTTTCGGGCGTGGGACACAACAGTTGTTCAGTAGATGGTTGGTGGTCAGTCTGCAGGTGATGAGAGGAACTTGGAGAAAATGGATTATCAAGGTTTCAAGTCAGGATTTAGTACTGCTGTGTGCGGTTATCCACCAGTTCGGAATTTGATATTATCAGTATGCTGATGATACCCAACAGTTTTCGACCCTGAGCTAGCCAAAAAAGGCTGTCAGGGTTCTGTCCTTGTAGGTTTAGACAGAGAGGAACCATCTCCAACTCAATCCTACCAAGACTAAGTTGCCACTTTGATTCTGAGCATGATTCAAGGTGTTGGTTGTACATAGGGCTTGGTTACTTGTGACATCACCTAACTTCCCAAACTTTTCAATCTTGCAAGGTTGCATACTCTGTGTTCCTTCAATTATGTAATGTCATAGATAGGTACCCTGGCAGTGCACCTTCTCTCTAGCAGTTCCTATCCTCTGGAATTAGTTCTCCCTGAGATCCAGATGCCTCCCACCATCTCCTGTTCTTCAGAAGAGTTCTGAAGACCTGGCTGTTCACCCAAGCATTTAAGGGAGAGCAAGATCCTTCCCCTTGTTCTATCTGGTTTATCACACTTAGCATCTTTTCTTGATTATATTGGATAATTTCTTTGTTTGATTGTTGTGAGCAGCAGTAGTAAGTCATTGGGAATTGAGCAACATACAAATTTAATTTAATAATATTGTGTGGCCCTATCTCTTGGTTATGGAAAAAAATTGCCCAACCATGTTTTTATGCCATGAGGTGCAGTCCTATTGCTACAGTTAGAGAGAACTGGCCATGTAAGCTGCAATGATGGAAAATGAGAACCTCAAGTGCCCCAGTGGCGCAGTGGTTAGAATGCATTATTGCAGGAAAATTCTGTCGACTGCCAGCAGTTCGATCCTGACCAGCTCAAAGTTGACTAAGCCTTCCAAGGTCAGTAAAATGAGGACCCAAATTGTTGGGGGCAATATGCTGACTCTGTAAATTGCTTAGAGAGGGCTATAAAGTACTACAAAGCAGTATATAAGTGCTATTGCTATTGTTAAGATCAATTAGCCTTTCCCCTCCCCCACCCCATTGTGACTAACCACTAATATAAAAATGAATTCTAATAATATATTTTGTTTACCCTTAAAAAAATCCCTTGCTTGCCGCTGTCTTTAAAAAAAAAGGCAAAACAAGTTAACTATGTCATGATTGACAGTCGAATCTGCAAAATGAAAACAATTACTTGTTTGAAAGAAATCTGAGCAAAACCATTTGCACTGACATTTAACTCATTTCTATGGTTACTTGTTTTTTTTTTTTAAGTTCCATCAACTCCTTTAATCTGACAATGGCCATTTTTACATACAAGCTTTTCCTTATAAAATCAGAAACAGTTGTTTTTCATATCAAAATGTTTCTAACAAAGATGGAATGGAAGTTTTAAATGTCATGGCTTACTGTGTAATAGTGGGCATATTTTGCAATGGGATTTGCATTTTATGATTCGATACCTCAGTGGTAAGTATAGCCACTAGATGCCCATGGGTTTAAATAAAATGATTCCTTTAACTATAATGTTCTTGAAGCAAATATAATTTTGTGTTACTCTATTCACAGATGGGTTTCTTATTAATTTATGAAGAACCATATCATCAGCCACATTTTTTGTAAAGTACAGTATATGAGTCAAATGAATTTTCCATTTGAAACAACATTATAGAATGTGGATTAAAGAAGAAGGTTATTCTAAAACTAAGGTATTGAGTCAAATCTGGTGCCAACCAAATTTAAGCACTCTGACCAACTATAGTTCAGCAAAAGGAACATTTTCATGATAGAACTTGAAGAAAAATTTGATCTTGGTTAGTGAAGAGCTCATTTATATAACATATTAATGGAGTTCTTTTTTCTACCTTTTTAGTTAATTTTCAAATAGCTGGTATGCTAAATTTGCTAATACTGTAAGCTTGCAACAAATATATCCATAAATGGGATATATTATACAAATATATCCATAAATGGGATATATTATACGTCTTCCTATTCATTAACCATCTGTTCTACTGGGAGAATTAAAGTCCAAGGTTAAAAAATCATTTAGAGGTACATTTAAAACTGATTCAACATCCTTAACAAAAGAAATGAAATATCTTTGGTGGGATGGAACCCATGACTGGAATATACTACGGGAGTTGTATTGTATGTAAAGCATTATTACAGCTGTACAGAAATACATGGTACCAAAGATTGAAAGCTTTCTTAAAAGTATTTGGGTGAATATTAGAGGAAAAAGAAATGATGTTGCTATAGGTCTGTACTACAGATCACCCAACCAAGCAGATAACATAAATCAACTTTTCCAAATCAGTTAGGAAACACACCATTGGAAACACACCATTGTAGTAATGGGGGATTTTAACTATCCTGATATCAACTAGGAAACAAAGTCTGAGGTGAATGGGAGATCAGACAAGTTCCTGACGAGCCTAGCTGATAATCAACCAAAAAGTAGAGGAGGGAACTAGAGGGGCAGCTATATTGGACTTACCATAGTTTTCAGAGTATAAGGTACCCCGAAGTATAAGATGCACCTAGCTTTTGGGGAGGAAAACAAGAAAAAATAATAATAAGCTTCAGCACAGCCTGATTACCACAAGCAGCTGATGGTCGGTTGTTTGTCAGAGACCTCTTTGTGCAACCATACTGGTTTCATCTGGTGTCTCTCCCCCCCCCCCGTGGTATTGTTTTTGTTTGGGTCTTTATTATCTTGTTTTACAGAGTTCTCCAAGCACTCTGAACTGTTTTTCCCTCTAGAATTTCCATCCATAGATTCCTTCATATTTTATCTCTTTGTTTGTTGAAGTCAGCTCTCTTAAAATCATGGACACTAGTCTTCGTTCAGTTACCTATGCCTGTACTATGGTGAATTCTACTATAACATGGTCATTCTCCATGAAAATTCCTACAACTTCCACTCCCTCAACTATGTCATCCCTATTAGTTAGAATTACTGTATTTTTTGGAGTATAAGATGCACTTTTTCCATCCCCAAAAGTGGGTGGAAATGTCTGTGCATCTTATAAAGCAAATATTGCCGAAGCCCCACTCACCCGCCAGCCCCAACCCTTTGGCCTCTGCCTCCCAGCAATTTGCCTCCTTGCAGCAAACAGCAAACAGTCTGTTTCAGCTTCAGCACAGCCTGATTAACACAAGCAGCTGATTGTCGGTTGGATCGGCCTTCCAACCATCAGCTGTTTCAGGCTGCAGGGATTGCCATAGCCTATTGCCACCTCCACGCGCCCCATTTTCAGCTTCCGCATCCCATTTTCGGCCTCCGCACACCCCATTTTTGGCCTCCGTGCATCCCATTTTCGGCAACATTCGCTGTATAAGACGCACAGACATTTCCACCCACTTTTGGGAGTGGAAAAAGTGTGTCTTATACTCCGAAAAATACAGTATATGTTCAAATTCTTGTTAAAATGCAAAGCTACTTGTTAAAAATTCCTGGCCAGTCAGTATTATTGACGGTTATTAAAGATGTTTCAAAGAAGCAGCTGTGTCTGTCAAGTCCAATTGATAAGGCATGATTGAAAGTCCAATGGCCTGTGTGTATGTTAGATAAAAGTATCTATGTATTTTAGAGTAAAAATAACCACCGTGTGGGCAAGTCCTTCATTCGCAACGCTGGCAATCTAAGGTCTCAGGCGCTTGTGCAACCCCAGCAACCAGCTGTAATCATATTTGCCCAACATCTATTGCGCAGCTTCGTGCAATTTTGAGGTAGAAAACACAGTAAATATATAATACATACTCTGAAACAGATAACATAATTTATAGGGGGGAAATGCTAAATTCCTCTCAAAAACTTTTTAAAAAGCAGAAAAATTTGGCCCCAACACTGAATTATTGTCCTATTTACTTTAGCTTTCAATCGTTTTCACAATATTAAAAATGACGCTCACATTCATAATTAAAGCATATATGAAGAATCAGGAACTTCTCTTGCATCATGAAAACCAAAATCGCATTTTGAGATTGTAGAAGAAGCTGAAAATACAGCTGAAAGCTAGCTTTAAAGTACTGAAATAAGTCCGGTACTTGGAATTTTGTCCTATAGACCAGATTCTGCATGAAATCAAAGAATACCTATTTATTTATTATGTAATACTGAAAAAAATCTTACATAGCTTATAAGGATGCAAATTTAATCAAAAACTTAAAATTAAAAAACCTTCAAAGTTTTACCTGCTCTCATGGAGCCTTTTCTTGCCAATCGAAGGAGACCCTTTTTCTTCAGGATGAAACTCCCTCCAATGAAAAGACTGGAACTCATTGCCAACACAAGCCCAATATAGAAATCATATTTTCCCCGACTCCCAATCATTTCCTCAGCTGCTAAAGTTTTCCAAACTGTCACATTGATCAAGGTACAAAGCTGCTGCTGATATTGGAAGCAGGATGATGCCAAACTGGAACCTAAAAGAAAAATATGTTGCTATAACCCAGCACATCATAGAGATCAATTATGTAGTGTGGTAAATAAGCCTTTTTAAAGAAAGATTTCTCCATTAATTTCAGCGGAAGGCATAGTTCCAAATAAAGGTAGGCCCATAGGCAATCCATTTTAAGAATGAATTTTCCTGCAGAAGCATTAATTTGCTTCATATGGTCCCAATAATCCTCTGTTCTCTCAAACTGCTGCACAGTGTACATTTATTCCGTAAAAGAATTAATTTTCCCAACCAATAGTACAGTTAGTTCCACTTGTTCAAAACTGCAAACACAGAAAGAGCATATAAAAATCTCTCAACACAGAACATCTGAATTTTACAGTTCAAGAAATTTCAGGTCTATTAAAAAAATTGTTCAGACACTTTTGTTATTCACATCATATCCTCAACCATAGGATCATGTTCACAACCTAATTGTGAGAGGTCCCTCTTGTGTATGTCAGCTACTAAGTTCAGTAAATGTGGATTGTGGGCTCAGAGTTTCTTGCATTCAATTAACTCTGAGTTCCACTCAGGAAGGTTTTCAAAAAATATTGAAAACCTATCAAGCAAGTTGGGTCATCTAAACCAGAACCACATTAAAAAGATAATCAATTTAAAATTGATTGATATGACATAATACAATGTAAAGTGAAAAAAAAATAGTGGAATTTTATATAATGAAATGATATACCAAAATAAAAATACAATAAATGAAATGAACATGGTAATAAATGTGATAATATTCAATTAATCAAAGGTTTTGATTGGAAACAGAATGTGAAGAAAAATATTAAATCTTAATTTTATATACATTCCACTGGAAAGTACAAAATTCTTATATAACTTCTGATCAAAAGTTCTGAAAAGGTTTTGTGATTCTCAAAACACATGATCAAAAGAACTCAGACAATAGTAATGGTCTAAAAAAGAAAGATTATAAAAATCCAAACTTTCAGTGACCTTTTAAAGGCCATATAAAAATAAATAAATACATCCTTTACGGGAATACCAACCTCTGAAACCCCAGGTAATTCTCAACAGAGAAACAGAAACAGGGTGTGGTTATGAAGAGACTTTCAAAGGAAGTGAAACTGAGCTTCCTGATCATAAGAGTCAACAAGAACATTCTTGCTAATTGCTACAGTACATAATCACATCTAAATATTTAAAAAAAATCCTACCCAATCAGAAAAGCACTATGGTTATCATGAGAAAAAACCAGAGATGAACAGACTCTGCATGAATGTATCTGATGTTTCATAATAGTATTACATGATATTGCTTTGGAAATAAATACTATCCTAACTCATCTCATTGCAACACCTTTCAAAATGGAAAATTGACGTATTACTTAATTTTTCATTTCAGTATAAAGTTTGATGGACTACATTCAACAGTAGTCCAACAGTACTGAACTACTGTTTCAACAGTAGTTACTATTAACATTATTGTTTAAGAGAAAGTGAAGCAATTTCTTGAAACTGAATTTTCTCATTGTTTCCTAGTTTCCCAACTTTTAGTATTTTGTTAGATACAATGGCACACAATTCTCTTCAGAAGAAGGGCAGATTTCTACAGCACCTGAATATTTTTTATGAAACCAATATTCTTATAAAAAGCAGTACCTTACCTTGATGACATTTTTCAACCCATTTGTCTTTCGTATTATTAACCAGAGAGGTGATGCTAAAAAAAGAAAAATGCCAAACTGAACTCTGGCACAAGTTATGTTATATATCAGTCTCCCTATTTTGAAGACAGTATAGGATCATTTGTTCAGCGACCATTCAAATTTATGGTGTTGAAAAAATGGACTTATGACGTCTGCCAAAGTTACAGCTGTTGCGGTATCCCTGTGGCCACGTGATCAAAATTCAGGCGCTTGACCGCCCACCCACACTTACGACCGCAGCAGCCCTTCAACTCCCCCCAGTCATCTATGATCCATCTTCTCTGATCCAGTTTTTTTTAAAAATATATTTAGAATCTGAACCGCCTAAAGTGTTAAATTAATCAGTAACAAAGAACTTTGGTAACTTTGATGCTGAAAATGTAAGTTCTTCTTACTCAAGTATTCAATATTCCCATTACAAACAAATCTTAGCAATCCAGGCTCATTTCACAAAATGTATTAGGTCATAACGTGTGGAGTATTTCATTTAGCAAGTTAAATAAATTTCACTACTGAGGACTTTAAATCAGGATACCTGGCTTAGTTAGCACAATGCATAACCCAAGTCACTATAGATTATATTAGGTTTATATACATCTTGGAGGTTATAATTTGGAAATGGACACAATTCAGATTGGCTAATTATTCTCTTTATAGAGACAGTGTTTGGGCAGTAAAGTTTCTGTGGCAATCAAGTTTCAAGTTTTCTACTCAGTAAGAAAGAAATACATTTTCTATGGGATAAATTATATCCTAATTACATTTATTCTGATTCCTTTGTTGTGCTCAGATATTAATGTAGCCTAATTACATGCAAGGCTGGTATCTATCGAAGTTTCAATTTGTATACATTTGTATAAGCTTTTGTTCATATTAACATAAAGACTCATTATAGCATTTGCTCATTCTTAAGTATGATTCTATCAAGTAAAAGGCAGAAGGTAATTTATCTGGCTTTGTTAATTAATATAATTTGCAAAGTTAATGATGCCCATATTCATGCTGCACCTTGGTGAATATTCCAGCTAAATATGTAAAAGGTCCACGACTGCTATCTGCATTTGATAAAATAAACATTCCTTAGACATGAGTTAAATTAAACCTCAAAGATAAACTTCAGTTCTACTTTTGTCTAAGAGCTTTAGGAGTTTGTTATAAATTATTCTAAGAAAACTAATTAGTGATATTGTACTGGTTAATTGATTAGGTGCCATTAAGTCAGTGTTAACTCTTAGCAATCTCATATATAATTGGCAATCCCAATTCTTCCATTTTTCTTTACCCCATTGCAAATCACCCTATCTTTAAAAAAATACAAATACTCAAGAGCTGTCAAATTATAAAGGATTTTGGGATGTATTTTCACCTGCTTCTGAGGTTAAAACTAACAGGACAAAACTTCAAGGAGATATAAATATACAGATTAGATATTAGAAAAAAACTTTTTTACAGCAATTGCTATCAATCAGTGTAAGAGATTACTGCATGGAATTGTTTCATACCCTTTACTGGAGGTCTGCAAACAGGTTGGATAACCATCTATCAAGAATGGTGCAGTACAGAGTAGACTTCAATACCTTTAGGTTCCCTTCCAAATCTGATTCCATGATTAAACAAATTATTCTGCGGATCAGATGAAAGCCCCCCCCCCCATTCTTCTCTTATTAATAGAAAAGTTCTATTTTCACTCTAATCTCTTGTAAATGAGATTTCCCATGACAAAAACATAAAGCCAACTTTAATACATTAGATTGAAAACACAGTTTAAGTTTGGATTATGCGATACTGCTACTCGTTTCTTAATTATGTTTATGTTTATTAGTAACAGTATGTATAATAATGAGGCAATTACTGTAAAGCTTTGACCCATTCAAAGCAGAATGTGTATCTATGATTAACTATGATTGGCTCAACAAACCTATTTTCTTTTACAGATTTTTTTTTTAAATCTTTTTACTCTCTTCTTGTTCATTGTATCAAACAATTAGCTCAACTACATTCAGGAAGTGGCATCCTCGTTTCTTGCTGCCATTTTTTTCTCTTCAAATAAATACAGGGGTCTTCAAACTTGACAGAATTCATCCTCCAGTCAAGTCTTAAACTTGCCAAGTTTGAAGACCCTAGAAATAAAACATATTTCCTATAATACTTCTAACTAAATAATTCATATTTGCTTCCATTTTTTTCTATATTGTCCCAAAACAAAAACATAAGGCATGGATTTCTATGAAATTTGGCATGGGTCCTTATATTTTAAATTTTGCACACAATTCTTCCTATTCAGAAACTTTTCCCCATGCTAGATGGAAGTATGTAAGAGCTCTAGCTTTCCCAAGTAACATTTAACAAATTGGGACGCACTATACCAAACTGGAATCTATTATTTTCCAAGATTACTTTTGAACAGAGTGGGATGCAATAGCAATAGCACTGTATTTATATACTGCCTATCAGGGCTTGCAACCCTCTCTAAGCGGTTTACAATGTCAGC
>JANHJO010010469.1:341-13787 GCA_032468235.1 Pseudoxyrhopus heterurus
TATGGCGGTGGCGAGTTTTTTTAAAAAGTAGGCACATAGTCCATCGGGTCCAATGGATAGAGATGGTTTTAGGTTACATAGTGCTGTTTCAACGTTATCGATTGTGAAGTCGACATGAAGTAAGTTGTTAGGGTTTTACACACTTCTGTCATCCCATGCTGAACAATGACAATCTCCTCTCAAAAAGCGTTGAGCCAATTTGGTGTAGTGCTGAAGGTGCTAGCCTAGAAAACAGGAGAGTGTGAATTGTAGTCCTGCCTTAGGTATGAAAGCCAATTGGATGACTTTGGAACAATCACTTTCTCTCAGCCCAACTCAACTCTCTGACTTTGTTGTGGGCAAAATAGGAGCCAGAAATATTAGGTATGTCACTTTGAGTTATAAATAAAAAAGTGGGATAAAAAATCTAATAATAATAATAGAAAATGATAATAAAATGATAATAAGAGGGCCTGTTGAACCAACAGTAAGACTGGAGCCCAAGGGATGAAGTTTAATTGTTCTCAGTAGATTTGTTCCTAGATTAATAGGTATGTAAAGAGAGTCTTTGGAGACACTTTCCTTAAGGCTACCAGATTTGGAGTGCAAATATCTGGACAGTCACTAGTTGTCTGAAGACTCTAATGCAGACCAGAGTTCTGCAGTGCAGATCTGGAAGATTTAGACTTCAAATCAAACCAAATCACAGTTTAAGAGTTGATATTACATTATAATTAGGCCATGTGTAATTGACAGATTGCATGCCAAATTGTGATTTTCATATAGATTTTATCTGTTATTTATTATTTTATTCTAGAATTTTTAACTGGATATGCCTTGGGTGTTTTTATTTATTCTGGTCTCTGGTCTTTGATTTTAATAATAAACCTGATTTGATTTGATTTAGACTTTCCTATCCAGTCATCTGTCCCTCAAAAGTGGAAACAAAAGCCCAGAATCTTGAAAGGTGCAAAACATCTTACAAGTTGCATCTCCATTCCTCCTAAAGCAAACTTTTAATTTGAAATGTTTTCCTTTGTGTTTTAGTGAGGGAAAAGAACAAGACAATGACCGCCCAAGGCAACACTCTTGGTCTCTAGCTGAGGAGGAATTGGAAATGAGAAGCACGAGGTTGGAATGTAAATGGACTTGCTCAGGGACACCTCTTTGAGAGGGCAATCACATACACAAAGAGATCTCACAATTCTAAACAGATATAGTTATAGTTATGAAGAGGCATGCAAATTAAACATAGCCAAATGCCCTACTTTTCTGCCATTTTTCTTCTAAGAGCAGCTACAAACTGTCCTGCTTTAAAAAGCGCATCTGGAAAAAAAAAGGTTGTGCATTAGATTAAACTGCTTCTGTTTTCCCCAACTTTTTAAGTTGTAGTCCTTACTGTGCTTTTTGGTTAGTAGTAGTTAATAGTAGGGATTTGTGATGTCATCGCTTTAGCTTTTAGAATAGAATTTTCTCCTTCTTACCAATCTAAAATCTGCGGGATGAAGTGTATAATGCAAATATTTCAGTCTAATAAATAATGAAATGTAATCTTCACTGCATCTGAGACTTTATCTTTAAACGTTGCTGTGAATCTCTCCATCTCACACACATCCATTATGTATTTGGCTTCCTTTTATGCTAAAACTGCTGGTTTAATCAGGAAGGTTTTCCCGAAGCCATGATGCAGTCCAAAATTGCACATAGTGTTTATGCTAATTGAAATCAGTGAATTTAAGTGTGCTTAACTTCATGTGGAATTTAGTCATTATTCAGAGCAATTTGGTCTCTCTTCTTGAGACGTGAACAAAATATATTTTGGGGGTTTGAAAGAGAAGGTGGTCCCACACAATCGCACACCACTGCAGTGAGAGCAACCAATGCCAGCTGTTTCACTTTGCTTTGCTCCGCTCTGCTCAGCTCAGCAGCCAGCAAAGCATGCCAATGGAGACCCAGCCATCCTTAGAATGCAAAGCACATCAGGGAACCCACAGAAAGACGGTCTTTTGGAAGAGTGAATGGCACATCATGGAATTGATCTGGCAGGCAGGCACTGGTCTGCCCACAGACAGAGCAGTCAGTGTCTATGCTAGGAAATTAAGACAGTCAGGATGATGCCAACCCAAGAATCTTTAAATCCCTAAGACACCGTCAGAAATGACGTCAATGTGACTTTCTTATTCTGCCCAGAACAAGTTCCTTTGCCATTCAGAAAGAAAGACGACACTTTCTTTGGACATGTGTCTTCTTGAATAACCAATATAATTTCTGAAACATCACCTTATTTAATAGGTCTTTGAAGAATCTGAAGATCAGAAATAATAAAAAAAAAAAGCAGGAAAGGATAATGTGAAGAATTAAGAGCTGGCAAAGCCAGCTAAGATCCAGAAGTAGTCTTGTGAAGAAATGGAGAACACGGGGCATCTAAATCTCTTTGCGCCCAAACTTGAAAGAAGTGCTTAAGAGCAAATTGTCAATGATGTATTTGTTTATTTTTACAATTACATCTCAGAATTCACTTTATGGGATTCCATACCATACAAGGCATAAACAAAAAGAGGAGAAGGTCAAAGAACATGAGGCAAACCCAGAAGATGGAGAGACAACATCAAAGACATACTACAACAACAATGGTTGAGGCCACCAGAAGCACAAGAGCCAGAACTTTAAACCTCCCCTGATGCCCAAAGCAGTAAAAGAGGAGAAGAGGAAGGGGAAGGGGAAGAAGAAGAGGAAGAAAGGGAAGAAGGGGAAGAGGAAGAGGAAGAGGAAGGAGATCTCAGAATATGACTTACTCAAACAGCTTACATAAAGCATAGCATAACTAAACAAACAATAGATAATGTTTTTAAAAACAAAAACATCCTATCCATAGAGCATCTACTAGTAATGGCTCCAATAAATGGGGACAAAGCAGCTGAACAGACAATGGAGCTGGTTTTTGCCCAACAATGTATCTTTTGTGTCAGGTGAGAGAAAGTTTTGGAAACCAATGGTGCCATTTAACACTGGGAGAATAAAGTAGGTAGGCTCATTTTTCACATGGAAGGAGTAGTTTGTGGATGAGGAAGAATTTGGAAATTTTCTTTGTGTTTTTTATTTTAATTAATATGTTTATTCGAAGTACCATTTTCATGTTTCCCATTGCAAATTTAGAGGAAACTGCACGCTGTCGATTTTTAATCAATAAAGCAAAAAGGAACACTGAAGGCCACAACAAGAGATTTATTACCCAGAGCTATAGGCTGCCCAACTCTGTGCACAAGCTAAATCAAGGTTTAATATTTAGTTTGTGACATGTGGGCCTTACCCTGAAGAATATCCCATCTTGGAGAATATTATTCTCTAGCTTCTGTGTTAAGTAATCAGAGCAGCAGGTCAAATAACCCTTTCATCCTACATTTCACTGCAAAAGACATAAGTGTCTAGGGAGATTCTCAATCATCCAGATCATGGTTGTCCCAAAGGCGCTTTTCCAAAAGGCAATTACCTTCTGGAAAAACACCTTACAGACAAAAGACATGAGGCTGAGTCCAACTGTTTTGCTTCGTCAAAGTTCCTTTTCTCTATCCTTCACTACCCCAATCAGGGCTACCAGGGTGAAGAAAATGTTGAAGATGGAATCTAGGTGGGTTATTTTGTGCCCACAAATGGCCTTGTATCTCATACTTGGACACATTCAAGGTATTTATTCTTAAGCCTAGTGGTTAAATGTCTGTAAGAAGTAGTTTAGCTATATAATCTTACTGAACATAATGACACTTACATGTGTTTAACTTAAGGCAGGCCATAACCTTTCTTTTCAAGTCTGAAACTGTGCCATTAACATTCCTCATAAAACTAAGGCTATCCTCAACCATTTGAAAAATACTAAATCTTCATTCCACTGTATTTGTTCACTATCAACCCTTTTAAAAGTAACACTTGCCAGGGATAACAGGATTTCACCTAGAATGTCAACACTAACCACATCATAAAGATAACAGATTTTCCCAAATGTAGTACACCAACACTTACTCAGATTGAAGACAAGTGTTTCACCAGATATATCCACAAGGTCAATTTCTATGACTCAGTCCAAAAGTTATAAAAGTATGTATTCATATAGGAGCCATAATGATCTCATAGGTTTGGAAAGAGCTAGAGGAGCAGCTGTTGCTATTTTTCCTCCTTCTCTTCCTCCTCTTCCATATGTTTTATATCTTCAGTTACGCATGATATAATTGGATAGAGAATATTAATGGGAGCAATGAAGCTTTTAATCATTTAATATGAAAAATGGACTAAACGTTACCTTTCTTCAGAAAAGCAAGTATTTCGAGGCATGATTAAAGTATATGGCCAATGATGGAAAAAGAATGATGACTGGCCAGAAGTAAGGAGAAAGGGTGCTCTGAGGAAAGCCAGTTGACATTAAAAATTCAATTTATTTGAATGGGAAGAAGTTAGGGTCCTTGGCATTAAAATTTTAACTTTCAGTTATCTGTAACACTAATCTCAGGCACAAGGGAGATTTCAAAGGAGAGAGTAGACTAGGCTAATGTTGCCTCCACATGTCAAGCAACAACCTGAATCTCAAGTTAGAAAGATAAATCTGTGTTATTTCTCCTGCGGTTCCTTCCTATTTTGTCATAATACTTTAACACCTTTAAAAGGGTATTTCTCCACAGAGTACATAATTAGCATATAAAATTTGCTTTTGGTAAGTCCTGTGTGTACCATCAGATCAGAATGCATTTTAAAAGGGATTAAAGAAATTCATGAGTGCTAAACTTTGAATGGGTTTAGGGATATGCAAAATGGATTTGATCTAAATTATCAATTCAGTTTGGAAAACTGAATCAATCCATTGCTTCCAATCATACAGTTAAATTGGATCAATTGAATCTAGACAGTTCTAGGCAGTTGATTCAGTTTGGGGGGAAAAGTCATCTATTGGTCAAAATAAGTTAGAGGTTACCTTTCAGTTTGAAAAGTTGATTGGATTAAGAGATTTGACCGAATTGTCTTTAGTCAGATCTCTGAATTAAAGCTTCATAGACACAGGATCACAGGTAATTGTTGAAATTCAGTAGAAAGAAAAAGCTATGCTTAGAGATGTCTTGTTTCTGGTAACAATTAGAGTGAAACTGGTTGATCCCAAGAACGAGTTTCTTTTTGTAATTATTGAGATTTATTCTGAAGGACATTCAGATATAAGATAAGACTTCTGACCAATATTCTGGCTTTGAATGAGAAATAAATACACAGGCAAATAAGGGCAGGACAATTCTATTTCTTTCTCATTCACTTTCTATGTAACGGAGAGGATTGTCTGTTTGGTAAAAGAAGGGCAAACTGTACATCTTGGTTGGGTTGAAAATGACTACTTGATTTCTTATCAGTCTAAGTATCAGCTCTCATAATGGGCTTCCCAGGGGCATAGTAGGAGATCAAGCAATGATTTGTCAAATTCAGAATGGTTTATCTTCATTTCTGGGGTTTATAATGAGGTTGTTTGAATGTCATTAGGTGAAGCCAGCCTTTCCACAACAGTGATTCTTAGTGGAATCCAGCTTTTGCTACCTTAAGAGGAAAATCTGTCAAGAGAAAGAACTGCCAGCAAAATGATGCATTACCCAGACTTTCTTCTCTCTTTCCTCTGTGTTTTGCAAAGAAAAGCACAATAAGGTTACCTAAACACTGGACTGGGGACCAAAAAAAGACTAACATCAGGGTCACATGCTAAATTTAGAGTTGCCAGGTATACAATGAATAAGGAAAAGCTTTATCCCCAAAGGTGATATATTTGGGAAGAATTAACTGTTATTAAATTCTGAGCAAAATCTGTCCTGGGTAGCTGCTTTGCTTGGATTTATTTTAAAATCTTTTATCCTACCTAATTACCTTTTCTCCTTAAAAAGCGCTCCTGGGATCAGCTTCAGGGAGATGCATTTTGGATGTTCTTTATTTCTTTTTAACTTTGTCAAAACTCTCTTAGAGCTACACTGAATCTGTATTTCTGAACACAGATTGGGAGGAGGGAGGGACTGGCCACCAATAACTGGTAATTGTAGCTGAGAGTGGCTTTTTGGAGTCCCAATAAGGAAATCTGGGGTATGCTTGAATCCCTTGTCTTGGTTTGTTTCCCCATGCTCTGCGCTACATAATCACAAGGTTAAATATTTTCTATGGATTTTTTGTTGATCAACATTCTCCTTGTGTCGTTTTCCAACCAACATGAAGACATAATATATTCCATTCATCACCATCTCTCAGTATTCAATGCCAGACAAATATCACTGATCAAAGATGAGGCAGCTTAAGGACCTGGCAATGTTTCTCAAATACTTTCTTTTACCTCATTTATGCAATTACTAATGTATACAGCAGAGACAGTGAAGCTGATCAATGACAGAAAATCCTCAAATCCTGTATCTATTGTCTCCAGGAGTTTGGGGGGTCATTTGAATCATAGCAGTATCCTGGGGGAGCAGCGGATTACAAAAAAAAACCCTTTTCAAGAACTGTCATATGCATGATTCTTTTTTCTCAGATCCTTCCTCTGTAAAAAAAAATTGAGTGGCTCAAAGCTTGTTGTGAAATGCACAGCCCAGCTTTGGGATCATAGGTGATTTATCAAAGGCGCTACATCTCAGAAGGAATACAAATGAGTGATGGATCAAAGAAAACTCTGGGGAGGCTCAAGGCTTTCCTGAAGTGTAGAAACCAGAATAAAATCCTTAGTTACAGATAAGGTATCTATGGCTATCCTATGGGTAGTTAATGTTTCACCTTGGCCTGCTGCTCTGTTTGACAGAGGTCTGTATCCCTGAGAATTAAAGTCTTTTATTTTGGCACCAGAAGGGTAAGGGGTGAGCTTAGAAACCAGGAGATCTGTGAGTTTAGTTTTCCCTCAAACATGAAAGCCGTCTGGTTTATTTTGGGACAAACACTTTCTCTTGGCCCAATGCACCTCACAGGGTTGTTGTTGTGGGAAAAAATAGCAGGTAAATGTATTAGGTAGGTTCACTTTGAATTATATATATAAAAAGGCAAGATAAAAAAAACCGGGAGTGGGCAGATGCGCCTTGGATCAAATTGTGTCTGTGCTATCCTTAACTTTTGGTAGATCCTGCTTCTCTCCATGGTTTAGGGAAGAGGGAAATGAAATGGAAGAATAACAGAAGAACAGAGTTGGAAGTGACCTTGTAGGTCTTCTTGTCCAACCCCCTTCTCAAGCAGGAGATCTTATGCAATTTCAGAGTAATGGCTGTCCAATATCTAGAGTGTTTCTGGAGGTCAACAAAGGATGAACTCAACCAAACATGGTAAGGGCTGCTTTGTGGCAGTAAGGATGATAAAGGTAGCAATACTTCTCTGCCCTTATTGCTTCTGCAGATTGCTATCTGATGAGCTTGTTTTGCATAACCTAAGCCCTTTTGGGCAAGAGGAATCTGTAGATTCTTCTGGGTTGGCTCCAGGGATGGGGAGTGTGTGGCACAGTGTTTTACTGATTCCCTCTTTTCTCAGCAGTCAGTGGTGATTGGGAGTGAGAAATCCCACCCTTGACTGCAGGGTTCTGTGCTCTCCCCACTTTATTTAATATCTACATGAAATTACTAGGGGAAACTATCCAGCAACATGGGTTGAGGTATCATCAGTATGCAGATGATACTCAATTACATCTTTCCACCCTTACAAATTAAGCAATGCTGTGGATGTTACTTCCCAGTGCATGGAAGCTGTAGGGGTCTGAATGGGTTAAGCAGGCTTCAACTGAACCCTGGCTTTGGGTTTGGGTTTTAGGGAGTGGCTTTGGGTTTTAGGGTCTTCTAGAACTGAAACTTTACCATCTTTGATACTGGATGGAGGGCATTGCCTCAAACAGACCTGGTTCACAATCTGGAAGTCCTTCTTGAGGAGCAGGTGGCAGTCATGGCGAGGAGGGCTTTTGTGCACTTCGTGTTGTGCAGTTGCACCCATTCCTCGATTGTGAAGCTCTGCTCATAGTTATTCATGCTCTGGTCACTTCCTACATGAACTATTGTAATGTGCTGTAATGGGGCTGTCTTTGAAGAGTATCAGTTCAGCTATGGAAAATGAAGTCACCATGGCAGTACTGTGCGCCCCTAAGAGGGCATATGTTACATCTCTGCTCCATAAGCTGCATTGGTTAGCAGTTTGCATATGAGCTCAATTCAAGATGTTGTTTGGACCTTTAACCCTATATGGCATGCAGCCAAGATATCTGATGAACCACCTCTTTCCAACTACTTCTACCCAGCTCCTCAGGTCCTGAAGAAGAAGCATGTCCCGGGTCCAGTCGGGGTCCCTCTCAAGGTAGGGTTCAGTCCATCTCTCACTGATGTCTGGAAAGCCCTTAAAACTTGTGGGGGTTTTTTCTAGCAAGCCTCAAGATTCCCTGATGATAGAGCTCTTGCAATAGCTGTATTATGTGTAATAGAAATAGCATTAGCATTTAGACTTATATACCGCTTCACAGTGCTTTACAGCTCTCTCTAAGGGGTTTACAACATCAGCATATTGCCTCCAACAATCTGGCTCCTCATTTTACCGACCTCAGAAGGATAAAAGCCTGAGTCAACCTTGAGCCAATGAGAATTGAACTGCCAAATTGCAGGCAGCCGGCAGTCAGCAGAAGTAGCTTGCAGTACTGCATTCTAAGCACTGTGCCACCACCACTCTTGCTTGTAATATTTTCCAGTTATGGATTTGTACCTATTTGGGTTTATTATTTTAATTGTTTTTTGTTAAATTGTTTTAATTGTTTTTAATACAAAGTAAATTATGAAAGCAGCTTCCTACTGATGCAACACAAGATCCCAACTTTTGCAATCTGATAACATAACCAATGCAAAAGTATTCCAAGGAACAAGCAGATCCTTTGATGTCCATTGCTTCAAGTCACATAAGGCTGGGATTGGCAAACCAAAATTAGCTATTAGTAGTCTGAGTTTTGAGAAATCAGGACAGGCAAAGGAGGACACAGACTATTGAAAAGGAGAACAAATGAGGAGGAGGAAGGAGGACACATTACAGGTAGCTCTCAACTTATAACAGTTCATTTAGTGACCAAAGTTACAGCAGCACTGAAAAAAATGACTTATCACTGATTTTCACACTTATGACCATTGCAGCATCCCCATGATCATGTGATCAAAATTCAAATGCTTGGCAACTGACTCATATTTATGACGGTTGTAGTGTCCCAAAGTCATGTGATAACCTCTTGCAACCTTCTGACAACCAAAGTCAATGGGGAAGCCAGATTCACTTAACAACCATGTTATTAACTTAACAACCACAGGAGTTCATTTAACAACTGTGACAAGAAAGGTTATAAATTGGGGCAAAACTCACTTAACACATTTCTCACTTAACAACACAAATTTTGGGCTCAGTTGTGGTTGTAAGGTGACTACCTATAATTGTTTAATCTTCTTAGCATCCATGACAAAAATTACAGTGAAAAACTGGGGGGGAAATGTACTTAGGCTGTATTTGTATGTGAAATTACCTTTCCAACTTCAGAAAGATTCTTTTTCCATTGCAATATTTTTCCAAAAAAAATCCAACCTTTTTTTTCAAGAATATAGGCTAGCAACAGTACAGAACTGATGCATTTCTCATGAGGGGAAACATAATGATGGTCATATGATCCACAGTCTAGTGTGATTATAGATTTGAAGTGGTGGATTGAAGCCGATTGCTTGACTCAGGAAATAAATCATGTAAAACTAGGCTGTTGTGTCTGCCAACAGACGAGGAAAAGAAAGAAGCAGGCAATTTAGAAGTTCACAATATACAAACATTTCAGTGACTACTAAAAAAAAAAAACAGCAAGGCATTCAAAAAGCTAGACACTCTTTGATTCTAAGTGTATGCCTGGTGGATGTAGGACTTGAGAATAAAAAGGAGCACATATCTTCTTTTTGCCAGATGTCTGGTAACTCTGAGCCTTGAGTAAAGGAATTGAGAGACAAAGAATGAAATCAAATATAAAGTACTCCAAACTGAGAAAGTATCACTTAAAAGGAATAAAGAATTTCTCACACAATGAAGTAAGGGTTCCTTGCCAACTCTACCTTACTGGTTCAACTTTTCCCAGTATTTTTTTTCCAAAGCTTTGGGCTTAAATTCTTAGGCTCAGTTGTACAAAACCTGTTTTTTGGGGTTTTTTTTAAATGTGCTTCCTGCAGAGACCTTCAGCCAAGACCCAAAGAACAAAGACATTTTTTATTTCCTTTTCCCCAAAACACACTTTTTGCCTTTCATTGCAGAAGACGGTGGCTCTGTTTTGAAAATGTTTAAAAGTTTTCCAGCTAGCCTTCAAGTATTTAAGCCCTTTAACTATACATATGATTTAGCGCAATACATGAGCTGCAATACATAATGAGAACGTGTACTAATTTGTGGTGTTGCATGCTGTAACTTCAACCTAGATTAGTTTCTCAGAAATCGCCTAAATCGCCACCTTATAGAAAAATTAGATGACTGGATTTCAGAATAGTGACTGCGCTCTGTAAAGGATATGTAATTTTTATTCCAGGAATAGGAGATGTGGACTACAACTTCCATTGTTCTTTGCCATACCCAAATGATCTCGAGCTAATAGAAGCTGAAACTCAAAACATTTCTATGACGGCACATTCCCTTTCCCCACTTTTGAAACTAATAATCTGTTATAAACCTCATTATCAGAGACAGAAAGGAGAAAATTTCAGCTTCCCAGAATAATCCTTCAATTGCATCCTTGAGCAAGGGATTTATAAAATCTTACTAGCTAGCATTCAATAAAAACATCCCATTATCTCCTGTGGATTAAAAAAAGACAAAAGGTTCTGGTTGCAGTTTGCTATTTAATTATTTCACAAGTTAAGCAAGTTGTTATCATATTCACATGTCATAGTCAAGAAGGTTACTGTCACTATTCCTTTGGTGATGATTGACTCCAAATGACGTGAGGGATGCAGCTCTGTTCTTTGCAGTTCTAAGGAAATGATTTCTCTTTGCTTTTTTTTATCTGTCCTGTCTAACCTACAGACTTGCTCTTCCTAAATAAAAAGTATTAATCAGGCCCAACCTTACTTAAGCTTCTTATCCCTGACAAGGTCAGCAATGTGCGTCTGCCTTGTACTCTTTAGGTTGTGTTTCTCTTTGAATCTATTCATTCCAAACCTTTCTTCTAACAATAGGTGCACAGTCCAATTTCCGAATAATACTTCATGATCCATTGTGTGTCCTAAAAGTGTTTAATGAGCTGCAAAACTCTTCAGTGGCTTTGTTGCCAAACACTAGGATGGCTTCTTCTCTAGAAATTATTATTGAACATTATTCTTCCTGTGACTTTCCTACAGGCTCTGAGAAATTGACTCATATCCAAATTGCAAAGTGGAAGGATCTTCTTCTCTTATCTGAGTTTATCACCAATATATTACAATGAAGAAGCTGGTCGATTAAAACCACTATGAGAGCTTTGAATTAACATCTATAGCACAGTGCAATACTGGAATCAGTGTGTAGAACATACAGTCCTGAACATTGCATCCCAGGAAACATTGCAAAATGGGCAGGATCATTGGGGATCTCTACACGAAGAAGATTACAAGCCACCATTTTAGTTTGTCCTGGGCCCCTGCTCTCTGCTCCAATATTACTGTATAATTTCCTCCTATTCCAGTATCTGTGGCTGTGGGTATTCTGAACTGATATTCGAAAGCAGCAATGTTTTGCATAGAAGTTGTAAAATTGAAATGAAATTTAGATAAGGCCAAGGTACACTTGAATTTGCTATTTAACAACTTGGGAGCAGAATACATTCTCTCTAAAAATGAAGATCAATAGTTTGAGATTATTGCTCAAGACACTTCTGTTACTTGATTGCCAAAGTTAAACAATCCGTACAGTAAAAAGTGGTATTAGCACACTCTGGAAAGCCCTACCATTTACAAAGTTTTTTTTTAATTGTTGAGGAACTTTAACAAGGGAAAAATACCTTGAGACCCATCCAAAGCCTACTGAGGCCCAAGGACCCAACATGCTGGGCAATTGTTGGTAGACGGGAAAAAGAACAGTTAGAAAGGAGAGAGAATAGAATGGAATGTGATAGTAAACCTCCTGGTGAGCCCAGAGACTAAACAGGAATTACGCATCACCATATAACAGCAATCGACTCCACTGATATACTGACCCACAGAGACAATCCTTTGTCTGATATAAATCACGAGATCATAGGAGGTTACTGTCCCCTCTCCCCATAATATACAGTACATTTTCTTTTTGGAGTTTCTGCGTCTCCTTCACGATAAATATTTCTTCTTCAAATCCTGGGACTGGCTCCTGTTAAGTTTTAGAGGAAAGGCATTATTCAACCTTGTCTTCATTTATGAGGATTGTTTTCCATATGGGGCAGTAGGAAAGCATTTGCCACTTATGAACCACCATCTCCCCAGCTTCTACTTCAAGAAAGAACTAGAATCATGACAAACCAAGTGTCCAACTTAATGCTTTGGGCATACTTTGCTTACGAATCTCTGCAGCCTTCTCCTCCAATAATACAGGGTGATGGAAACTGTAATCCCAAACATCTGGAGGGCATCTGTTTGCATCTTCTTTGCCAGCCAAGAATGCTTACTGTAATTATTACCCTACGCCTTGTCTTGATAACTCGGCAAGGTTATGAATGCTGCCATTCTTTAAAAGGGAAACAAAAGCTGACAGTTACTTTTGGAAACCCTGCTAGGGAGTAGGAATCTCAGCTGTAAATATCCTTGGCTCTTGTTTTCAAAACTGCAAGTTAAGCCCCATTGTAGCACCATGCTTGATTAACGTAACTGGTGATGTATGGATCTGTGCCAAAGGTATCAAAGCTGCATCATTTTTCTCCTAACTGGTGCCCTTCAGCTGCTATATCGAGAGGGCTGGCTAGAAATATAGATAGGAGTTGCATTCCAGCACATCAGCTGGAGGGCATCTGGTTGGGTGTGGGTGTCTTGCATCATGGCTTCCAACAATTGGCACCATCTTCTCCTATCTCTTACCCCATTAACCATTTGAAATACATTTGCCTGAAGCTGATTAAAAAAAAATCTTAACCTCAGTTTTGTATTGCCATAGAAACCATTATCTGCTCTTCTGTTCAGCAAGCCTTTCTGCCTAGCTGATGCTCTTCATCAGTTCATTTACAACCTACCTTGTGCCTCATTATGCAGCTCCAATTCCCCAGCTTTTTTTTTACACCACAATAGCAGCAAAAATGTTTCTTCCATAATCCTCTGCCATTGAATGCCTTTGTAACTGTCAACATCCCTTGGCAAATTTTCTTCTAGCTTTGGGTGGGAAGATGAAAGTGAAGGAATAGGGGGGAATATGGAGATGCTTCTCTTTGTGCACCTTTGCAAAAGGAAATTGGTGTCAGGACTAAGAGGGAACCTTCCAGTCGAACAATTGACCAATTGGCTAGAA
>JANHJO010010474.1:61107-74115 GCA_032468235.1 Pseudoxyrhopus heterurus
TGTGATTTATGATGTGTAGATGGGGGGTTGGGTTTTTGATTCTTTTGTGGGAAACGAAACTGAGCCATCAGTTTTGGGATTGCCTGGTTATGTGCCAATAAAAGTTTTACTTTGGATGGACTTTGTTTCTGAGTAATAAGGAGAATGGGGAAGCTTCATTGGAATGCTGACATTTTGATTTTAATTAGTTTGTCTCGCGAAGGCTGTAAATGAGTTGGGGTTTTTAATCTTGTTTAATGAATGTAATTAATCCTATATGCTGTCTTTTTTTGGGTTTTAATCTTGTCTTGCATGGATTACCAAATCTGCATTTCTAAAAATTGGCCCCTTAGGTTCTACATGAGGCAGAGAGCTGAGACTCTGAGTTTCTGTCTTTAGAAACATGTTTCTCCTTTAGGGTAAATATAATATTCTGCCTTTTTAATATTTCCTAAAATATTTCATTCTTCTAAGGGGCGTGGGTGCTAACTTTCTTCAAATGAGAATAGGGGAACCAGAAGGAACTGAAGACTACAATAAAGGAGAAGAACCCATACATTTGACTTATTAATACAGAATGAAGCAAAATATTTTATCATTGGGCATATTGAGGATATGTTGGATAATGAATGCAGTTGTTAATTTTAAGAGTGTCTGCCTCTATAGATCTACTGTGTTTCAAGATATTATAAAAGAGGAAAGTGTTTTTACCTGACAAGATTGATCTGAAAGTGAAAGTGAATGACAGGCTATAAGAATGATATAGAAAAGGATGCTACACTGAACATACAAAAGAAACTGGTTAATATCTTAATAATTAAAAGGGATATACAAATAACAAACCAAGAGAGTGACCTGGATAATTCTTCTATATTGGGCTTACAAAAAAGGCTTGTTAAACCTTTAAAGAATGTTGTGAGAAGGGACAAAAAACTGAAAAGAAATCAAGTTTTAGCAGAAAGGCTCTTCTCCTGAATCTTGCCAACCTTACTGGATTTTTACTGATCAGCACTGAAAAGATGAAGTATTAGAGGTTTGTTTATAGGTAAGAGATGGGATGAGAAGAGGAGATCATTTGATGTATTTTAAGAGGAAGTGATAAGTTACTAAAATTCTTTATAATTGGTTGAAGGGAGAATTTACAGATAGTCCTGAACTTTTGACCACAATTGAGCTCAAAGTTTCTGTTGTTAAATGAGACATTTGTTAAGTGAGGTTTCCCCCTTTTTTACCTGGTAACTTGTTTTAAGTGAATCTGGTTTTCCCATTGAGAATGTGATCACATGACTTTGAGACACATTAAAGGTCATAAATGTGAAAAAGCAAGTCAAATAGCAAAATTGCAATGCTTAGAAATAATTGCTGTAGTCCTGGCAACTGACAGTGTTCTAATTTCAACAATATTCCAGTTCAAAGAAAATTAATCCACCAGAAAAGATCTGCAATTCTGAATATACTTATCATAGGAATAAATGAATCTGTCAAGTTTACTTTTGCTCTATTTTTCATCTTTTCCCCAAAATTAAATTCAGCTTTTTTCCCACTTCTACATAATTTTCTATTAAAGTTTGCATTAGAATCATGCATTTTCCTGTTTGTTCCAATTTACGATTTTTAATTGTAGTTCACCTAAAATCTTTCTTCAAAGACACAATACCCACCCATTCACTGGTCCATTCAGTACATCCAATCTAACCATAAACTTTTTGTTTTTCAACAGAGAGTGTTCTGCCTTAGAACTTACTACCAAAATAAGTGGTTTTATGTTAAGGAAACAGAATAGAATCCTGGAAACCAAAGTAAGAACCTCCAGTTTTCATTTATTAATGAATTCATTACGACATAATATCGTTGAACATTTTGAATATCCCTTTTCTAGGCTTTTTGCAGCCTGGACTGAGCTGCCATTAATGAGATACAGAAAATTGTTAAAGAACTCCTTTCCATCCTTCTCTTCATCTGTTATATCTGGCATTGCTTTGCTACATTCCCATCCTCCTCTCAATCGCTTACACTTCTATTTTTTTTTACAGTTTATTTTTCATAATTAAATTTAATTTCCTAAAATATGTTAGAACAGAAGGAAAACTTTGTTAGATTGAGCTATAGATATATCAACCTCTGGCTATCCAGATGTTTGAAAATCTCACAAGTTAGACCTGAAAGCAATACTGCTCTTTCTATTCCCTAGCAACTGGTTTTGGAAAAATGCTAAATCTGATTCTAGACATTTGTATATGTGATGACAAGAGATGGTGTTAAGCTTTTCATGGCTGCTACCAGTTGGATGTATACATGCAATGAGTCAAGGATGAAGACCTCTAGTGAATACATTAATTAGAACAATTAGGAAAGCAATTAAAATAAATAATTATCCAATATAAAAAGCAAACACTATTGATAATGACTTCAGGGTGTAATTGTAATCTTTCTCTACCATACGTGGTGCAGCATGCTGAAGGCAACCCACATTTGCACAGGATGAAAGGTGAACTACCTGTACCTCATTACTGCAATAGTGGTTCTTTGCTGCCTTCCTCAATCTATCTCTCATAGCTATCAAGATATCCTGACACAAGACTGACATAATGCATAACTGCCAACCACTTTTGATTGAGAAGTGAATGGCTACGAGTCCATTAATATAAAGACGCGAGCAAACAAGCAGGATTTGAACTTTAGACATATGTATCTATCCTTCCTCTCTTCTGTAAGTTGCTCCTTACAGCAACCCTAAAAGAAATATTATAGCTGTTTGTTATTAAGGGCCTTTCTAATATCTGCAATGGAAAAAAATGTAATAACTGTGCCTGTGAATCTTGGCCTTGAGTGTTTTTGTTCAAGTATTTGTTTGAGTAAAGGCTAGTAGCATTGAACTCCTTAACAATCTGTGACATTACCTTTTAAAGTCTATCAAATTGATGACCATCACCTCATTTACTGGTAGCAAATACTGGTAGCTTAACTATGATTATGTACAGAACTTCTTCCTTTTAGAAATTCAGAAAAAGTTTTAAAAAACCTTTCTCAATTTCTCCGTATCTTTTATACACATTATAGGGTATTTTCTTCATCTACCTTCTTTCTAAAAGACAAATGCTGTAGCCTTTCTTTATAGGAAGCCTAGCATCCTATTGACTCCGATGACCACGTTTAATGTTTTTATATATTTTTCAATTATGTGGATAAGGGGAAGTGATAAACAGGTAGTCCTCAACTTACAACAACAGTTCATTTAGTGACTGTTCAAAGTTAGAACGGCACTGAAAAATGTGACATGTGACCATTTTTCATAGTCAGGACCTTTGCAGAATCCCCACAGTAATGGGGGGAAATTCAGATGCTTGGCAACTGACTCATATTTATGACAATTGCAGTGTCCCAGAGTCATGTGATCACCTTTTGCGCCTTTTTGACAAGCAAAGTTGATGGGGAAGCCAGATTCACTTAACAATCAGGCACTAACTTATCAACTGCAGTGGTTCACTTAACAACTGTGACAAGAAAAGTCGTAAAATGGGGCAAAACTCACTTAACAAATGTCTCACTTAGCAACATAAATGTTGGGCTCAATTATGGTCATAAGTCGAGGACTACCTGTACTGGCTAGTTCTCTTCTACTTACTGAGAAAACAGTTTCATTGTAAAACAGATTTATATAACAAAACAAACTTTGTACCCTGGCCTGCCATCTGTGTGGCATTTTATCTGTAGAGCTCAAATATAATACATTAAACTTTGGGGTTTGTAGAAATGTTCATAGATTGTATGGAAATACATTTTTAATCTATTTATCATGTATTCATTCTATATTTTATCTTAAGGTATCAGTCTTCTAAACTTGCTGCCTTCAGTTTATTCTATACCATGATGTTTCAAATGCAGGAGAATTTCTGCCACCATAGCAGGATTTCAGTTTGCTGCTGTTGTTATTATCACTACTTCCACTACTACTATGGACATCGTATCCTAAATGTAGGTAATTTGTCTACAAAATAAATGGTTGTAAAGTAACTAGAAGGTTTTTCTTACTTTTTTTATATACTGGTCAAACTTATTTTTGTATATTGGGAAAGAGAAAACTGAACCAGATTTTTTTCCCTTAAAAGTACTTTCTTAATACTTCAAATAATTTAAATGTAGTTTTCTCATGATGATATTTAAGATTACCAAAACATGGTGTGCATTTCTTTTTGGTATTACAAATATATTTTTATTTCAATTAACTGTTTTAATTGTGCAATTTGAAAATATTATTTACAGCTTTTGTATATCATTGAAAATATATACGTAAAATATAGGCAATGTATTGCTCACTTTATCATTCTTTGGATGAATTCTTCCAAACAATTCTGATCACATTTTATTGCATAAAAAATTTATGTCTATATATACATTATATAAGTGACAATTCCATAGAGGGGGAAATAAACAGCATGTTGCCAGTTGCAAACCCTAAACCAATAGGCAAATGAGACTTATTTATTCATAACCTTTTGTTGAGTTATCCACAGTTTTCAAAACTTGTAAAAGAATTTTTTAAAAATTGATAACAGAATTAAAGAATTATATAAACATATCAACTCACCTGACCAAATTAGTAGATAATTAATATAAAGTAAAATTTAAAGTAATATAGAAGCAGACTCAACGAATCAACAATCTAAAATGCACTAAGCAAATAATTAGAAACTCAGGGGGGAAAAAGTTCATTATCTGGTGCTAAAAAACAAATAAACAAAAACTCAAAATATAGCCACTTGTAAGGAAGGGCATATTCTAGTCTAGAAAGAGTATACATTGGTTCAAACCAAAAGCCTCAGGTGAAATTATATAATCTGTGATGTAAATTTGTGCACTCATGTGGATACAAATGTCCACATAAAAAGTCCCAAGTGAGATGCTTTTCCAAGTTAAGATTAATTGTATTAAACTGAACCTCTTTATCTCACAACCACAAACCACATCACAGATATGATCATCACATGTAAGGCCACGTGCAGTTTTCTATGCATTCTCTTTTTTTATCAGTATAAATTTATTTCTCAGTTACATCCCAATTTACAGCCCCAACTGTAAATACATTTCTTGAGAGGGCAGAGTTAGCCCTACTTGTATACCTCGGGTAATTTCCAGAGGGCTGATTTGCACAAGAACTCAACTGAAGGAGCCCTCACTGGAAAACATTGTTGTTGTTATTAGGTGAAGTGAGACAACATCGTGGTATTCAGTCTGCATACAGCACAAGCAGCATCCCACCGGGTGATGCAATCAACCTGGGATGAATAGCATGCATCTTGAATCCACTGTACCAAGGAGGGCATATCTTTTCTGGATTATTCTGGAGGACAACCTATGGATGTAGTTGGATTTCTGAGATAGTTGCCTGAACGACTCCCCAGAGCACACCATTCCTGTCCTATCCCTTCTTATTTATGTTGTGTGTGAGAGAGAGAGAGAGAGACAGAGAGAGAGAAACTCTTCCTCTGTCCGCAGTTACATTAGATGCCTAATTTAAGCGAAAGAACCCCCGAGTTAAACTCAACGAGGGGTTGCGGGTTATAAACGCAGGTCTCCCCTCCGTCCGCAGGCGCCCAGCTTTCCTCACCCTGCCCTGTAATCACAACCCGGGCAAAGACACGCATCGCCAGGAACAGGCGAGGTTTCCCCAGCTGCACTGGCGTTTGCGTGAGGAGAAGGACGAGACGAGGCGCGAGGGGCGGGCGGGCGAGTGGGAAGGAGGCGGGAAAAAAAAAGAGAACAGGCTCTGCTGGGCGGAATACTAATCAGGCAGGTTCCCTTTTCTGCGGCGAGCCGGCTTCCTCCTCTGCAGAAAACGCGCCACAGGCAGACTTTGAGAAGCACGGCGCCGCCGCTCAGCTGAGGGGGGGGGGGGGAAGCGCCTCAGGGCGGGCAGAGGGAACTTCGAGGCGCGCGTCTCCTCAGTCTTTCCCGGCCTCCCGCAGCGGTCCTGCCCTTTTCATGGCTTTCGGCGGAGAGCTTTCGGGGCGCCTTGTTTTTCCCAGCGGCTGCCGCTTTTTACGAGCGGCCTCGGCGACGCCGTCCAACTTTAAAGCGACGCGCCGAGCCGCCGAGTCCTGGCGCGTCTCCCCGACGCGTCCCTGAACGGGAGCTGGAGCGCGGCGGCGAGGGGAAAGAGAGCGGATCCCCTTCGTGCCGCCCGCCCCCCCATCCCTCCCTCCGACACCCGCGGGGCCACAGCGGCGAGCGCGCGGCGTCCATGGCAGCGCCGTTTGGAGCGCTAACTTCTCTCCGCCTGCCCCCTCGGCTCCCCGAAGAAGTGCTCCTCGGCTTCTTCGCGGCCGACGGATCTGAGCAGCAGCAGCGGCGGCAGCGGCAGCGGCAGGACCCGGGCAGCGGAGGCTTGTGAAGGAGCGCCCGCGGGTCCATCTCTTCTCGGGCGCCCTGACAAGGGAGGTGGTGTGGAGCTCGCCCGCCCGCCCGCCTGCCCGGCGGCTCTGCTTCGCACCCTCTGGTTGGCAGCTTGGCACGAACCAATGCAGATGCAGCCCGGGCTTTAGCTGGGCTATTTCAGACAGCCGGGGAAGCTCCGTTTGCTCTGCCTGCTGCTGCAGCAGCAGCGGCAGCGGCAGCTGTTTCCACCTGCGCCTCCTTGGTTATTCATCAGCGGGCTTCCCATTCCTGGCATTTCTTCCCGAACGCGGTCTCGATCTGCCAACCGAATCGCCGTCGGCTGCTGCTCTCCCCGGGTGTCATGCAGTCCCTCATTTCCCCTGTGACCAAGGCGATTCTGGTGGCTTTGTTCATCTTCGCCATCCTCCTCATCCTGTATGTGATTCTCTGGTACATCTGCCGAGATGTGGATTGCGATCATGGGATCTGATTGCGGATGCTGGGCAAAGGCTTCTAACGGGCGACTTCTCGCTGCCTTCTGAAGAAGAACTGCGAGGAAGAAGCGACCGACTGGGGGGAGACCCAGAGGAAGGTGGAGGACGGAGGGGGTGGTGGCAATAAAGGCGAGAAAGACAACCCAAGTATTCTGGGGGTCCTAGAGGGAGAACTCCAGTCGGAGTGAGCAAGATTGACCTTCAGGGATCAGGATGACCTGGTGAGTCTCTCTTTTTCAAATGGAGATGGAAAAGAAACAAAACTTATATTTGATAAGTACAGAAAAATAAAACCCCAAAACTAGTTTATTCGGTCCTTTAAAAAGTACTGCAGTATCTTTGGCCATATATGTATCTACAACCATCTACAAACTCCCCCCCCCCAATCTGTTTGTTTGGCAAGGTTTTGTCTTTTTCCTTGTTTGTGTTTTCCATATGTTTTTTTAAATCTAAGGAAAATGCAAAATAGCTCCTGCTGCCACTTGCAACTCTGGATCTCAACCTATATATTAGATAAGAAATGTTAAATCTAACAAGAAAGGTAGATATCTTAGCAAAACAAAAAGCTTTCCATTGTTGCCATGATCCTTTTTTTATTTAAAGTCTCCTTTTAAAATATCCAGAATCAATGTATGTGTGACTGAAGAGGTGCAAGGCTGTTATCAAGGACTGTTAGAGTGTCTTCACAGCCCCTAAATTGGTATGCAGAAGGTAACTGCACTGCTAAACAGACCATAAAGCTAAGTCCATTTGGCAGAAAGAACAAAACACTTGGTGAATTCAAAAGGTAGAAGGTCAGTTGAAAATTATATCTTCTGCATTCAGGATTCCAGTATAACAGGAACTCCCCTGCCCTCAACGACCATCTTTTATGGTATAAGTATTATGGAATAATTCTCCTACTCTTGCTCTGCCTATGTACTTTTAAAAGCCTGTTGAAGGGTCTTGGGATGGAGGAGGGGGCACAAGAGTTTTCTGTTTGTTTCTTTTCCTTTTAATAGCCCAAAGAGTTGAAACTATCAGAATTAAAAAAAAAAATCTATACCTTCTCATACTATTGTAATAGATGAAAGTTATTTCATTAAAATAAATTTGGAGTTTTGCAATCAAATTCAAGGTGTATAAAACAAGGTGTTCAATTGCAGTCAATGAATATGTATCCTTCAATAGGAAAAATATTGGAAACACATTGAAAGTGCATCTTTTCATAAGCATGAAAGAAAGATCACGAGCATTAATATAAGGGGAAGCAATTATGATAGCAGTAGATTGTCATGACCCAGTCTCCCATATAAGAGAAGAGGTGTGAGATGAAATATAAGATACAGGAAATAATCAAGGCAGGTATGAAATGAAATGGTGTGTGCTTGGGGGATGGGAGAAAGCAATAAAATATCATGCTGAATTAACAGAACAGAGTTTAAGAACCAGAGGAATATACCTCCTAATTTATGTATGTACTGTGTGATGCAGAGATACTGTTTCTTGCACAGCCTATCTGTTAATTAAGAGACATCTTGGCGGTCAAAACGGGAAACTGATTGTTTTTCAAATCCTCAAAGGTCAAAGTGTAACTATTGTTATTTGATGTTGTTGGATGGAATTATCTAAAAGTGACTTACCTCTAGAATCCCTGTTTATACAGCCTTGAGAAATGGTAGAATTGGGAAATAGGGCTCTTATTTATGAAATAAGAGTCATTAAATGTTGCTCCACATTACCTTGTATGGCATAGGTTTTATTGTGTTGGATGGTTGGATCAGTTCTGACATTATTGGTAATACATTGTGCCAAGTAATATGGTTGCAGCAGCAATGTCATCAGTGTTTACATGCCTGGCAACTTCACTGCTGAATCTGTTTGTTTATCCTTTCCCTCTTTCCACTGAAATGCCTGCTGCTCAAGACTATGAGCATGTAAAGGTCACAAGCAGATGTTTAGCACAACTAGAGCATCTTTTGTGAAAACCCGTTTTTCCCAATGACACAAACCCTTCTGCCTGAGTGTTATCAAGAATAATACATAGTTTTATGACAAAAGAAACATCATCCAATCTCTTTATAAGACCTTTCAAGTGTTAGGCATGCAATTCTCAGAACTGCATATATCCACCTAGAAATGAACAGGAGTTACTCTATACAAGAGCATTTTATATTGTATAGCTCTTGTTCCTGCTAAGTGAGGATTCCAAAGACAATTTCCTAATGGATTTTGCCATTGACAGTGTAAGATAAAGAGAAAATTATATGGAAAAGCTAACATCTGCCATCTCTCAGTTTAACTATTCATAGATTACCTCCGTTTTTCCCAGGTCTTATTATCATTAACTAATACTTGGATATTTTTTGTGTTTCTTTTTAATTGCATATAGAAAGATAAATTCATAAACATGATACATGATCAAGCAGTCTCACATTTGCACAGGCTGTGAAATTGTGTTTTCATGCATATAATTAATTAGTTCAGTACTAGGTAAGCTGTCCTTAAATTTCTTCTGCAATATAATATATTAAGGATTAAAATATTCATACATGAAGATATTTTTCAATTTTGGACTTCAATGAAATGGTCTTTCAATAAAAATACATAATTCTAAAATATTTACCTCAATATAAGCCCAGGATAAAGCAGTGGGACATATGTATTTTTATAGTGCAATCTTATGTATTCTTGGAAAAAACCATTTGGGATTAATTGGGATTTATACCCAGATAAGGTCGCATTGCAGTCCTTAGAATCCTATTTTGTGCATGTTTGCATAAAAATAAAGCCACTAGACTCCGTGGAAGTTAATTCTGAGTAAATGTGCATAAGAGCTTACTACTATTGTTATTATAAATCATTCTGTCAAATGTCAGCATTACAGAATTTTTAAAGAAGTAAAATAAGCAAACATACCCTAGTTCAGGATTGTATAAAGCTTTTTGCTCTTAAAGATTCATCTTGAATGTGCAGATATGTCAAATTAAGTTTTCTGTTTTGATTATCTTTTAGAAACATAAAATAAACTATGTGAATTTGTATTTAAATGATTATGTAAGGAGGATTGCAATTGCTGTTATTTGAGAACTACTTTGAAACTTTTAGTGTATTCCTAGGAAAAGATAACTTTCTTGTATATTCTTGAAATTTTGAATTGAAGTTGTAAACCCAATTTCTACCTTTAATACAGAAAAGCACCAGTGTGAGAGAAAAGCTTGTTGTTTAGAATATTCTCTTTTTCACTTCAATTAATCTTTGTACAAAGCAGGGTTAATCAGAGTATATATCTATCAAGTATTAACATAACTTTTGCAACAGGAATTTAGTAAAGTATCTTTTGCCACAAACATATTTGAATCTTTCTAGTTCCTGATTATTTCCAACAATGTTGTAGATATTGCAATAACTTGGAAAAATGAAGCAATAAAGTAATCTGTGTGGTTTACTAAATGATATTGCTACACATTTATCAATCTAATCAAATTTCTACCTGATATCCTGATGTCTTCCTGATGTATTTGACAAGGAGTTAAAGTTCAACACATATGTTGTTCAGATATAGTTGTAGACAACTGGTCTAATCTTATTTTCAGAGCTGTACTGAAAAAAGGAAATAAAATCCCATAAATAAAACCTTTGAGTTTTGGAGGAAAAGTGAGATATAAAATAATGTTAGTGATGTTCTTTTCTAGTCCTAGACTATCAGCCGTACCTATAATTATGATTTTCTTAGAGACATTGTAATTTCTCTCTTGACAGGCTCTATTATGACTTTAAGAGCTGCATATAGTAGTTTTTGGATCTTCCTTTTTTTTTTCTCTACATGATGCCTCAGGGAGAGGAAAAATCAAGCTGAATTCCATCTTGCTATAAAGCTGTTAAATATGCAGAGCTGGAAATTTATTTTTCTAGAGTCAACTTTATTAACATACTTTCTTACTTACCTACTTATCTAAGTAGTTTATTGCTACTTCAGTAAAAACCAACTCCAGCCCTGGTTAAACATTCAGGTCTTAATAGATTTTCTAATGCCAAAAGGGAAGGGCTTTTTAATGTGGAGGGAGAAGCTACAGAGAAGACAGTGCACTCATTGAGCAAAAATATGCTGCCATACTTGATCTTATTCGATGGGTTGGGTAGGTGTTGGAAGATGGTATATTTTGCAGTATATATTGGAATTACATAGAGAACAGTTAGGAAACTTCTAAACAATGTAAAATGTAAAGGACACCATTAAATAACCTTTTTGTTTTGATAATATGGAATTGTATGATCAGATCTTGTATGTCTTCTCTTAAACACGCTTGTAGGAATGATTTATATGCTTAAATTAAAACAAAGTACATTTTTAAAGTTGTTAGCATTTGAAACAAATGAAATCACCCATTTTGGATTAGTAAACAGTTTTGGGTATGTGATGAGTCAGTAGTAGAGACAGATGACAAACAGTGCTAGTGTAGAACAGCATTGATGGGATATTGATAATTTATAAAAGTGGACTATTTCATATCCCTCACTTTTCCAATTCTAGTTACTAGCTGCATATTTTCTGACAGTTTACTTCACAAATTGCACTAAAAAGAATACTTAGAAGTGGTTATCTTGTCCTTCCACTGAGCTATTCTTCCTACTGACTAACCTTTAGTATAATTATAGCTCTGTCATGAAACATCCTTGTTGTGACGATCTTTTCCTTTAGTATACTTTTGTTCTACTGCCACAATTGAGGGATCTGAAATTCTCTAACAGTAACCTAATTGGGTGGAATTTGGGAAGATACAGAATAGTAGAGACACTTGGTTAAAATAGGTACAAAGGATGAAATAGTAAGTAACTACAAAGTCAGTTTTTAATACATTCTTTAAGGTCCATAGGTTATCGCTATCCTGTCACTATTTCCCTACCGCAGCACTAAAAATAATTCTAGTCTGGCTCCCAGAAAGGGCAGTTATTCTCAGATTTCAGCTCAGAGGGTTCTTGATACTCTCCCTTCTACCCAACACTTCCCAAAACTCCCACTTCTAGTTCCTTTCTGCTGCTGGAATATAACTTGGAAAAAGGTTCTCAAAGTTGTCCCCTTCTGATTTGCAGATCCATCACCCACTTATCTCTGAGTGCTCTTGGAGAGTAATTTGTTGGGAAGCTAGATATTCAAAAACAGAATTACTACGAGTACATCATCAGTTACCAAAAATGCAATGGTTTATGAATGTGCTACCTACCCTGCATCATCTTCCTAGTCAAGGCAGTCAACTACTTTTTAGGAGGTGGGCGTTTTTCAAAACAAAACATTTGACTACACACATACATGCACACACATACAGGATCAACTTGGGTACCTAAATTGCTGGGGGGGGAAAGGTCACACAGGAGCATGTTACTTTGCTTTTTGGCATTATTATTACTTTTTAATGTTAAATTGATTGGAATTGGGAACCTGGCACATACCAAGTGACATAGTTTTGGACTTATGGGCTCCCCAAAATGCCATATTGGGTGCCACAAAGCTAAGAGTTTTAGTGGTCTTTTCCTATGACTACAACTGGTGGATGATTTCCAGAAAGTAAATAATTCTACTTATGCTATCACCAATTGGGCTAGTAGCAATCTTGACTGATTATAGTTCGCTCTAAAATATTTGTATACTCAGTACTTGAACACTCTTTAAGCACAGCTTCGGAGTGTGAGTTCCATTTAGTTCAATAGAACTTATTTCTGAGATTATTAATTTTTTTTTTACAAAGGTGGATAGCACCTGGTTTTAAATAATGAAAAATAATTGAATAGGTGGTTTTAGGTTCTAGAGTTCCTATAAGATTAATTTTTGGAATGTTTCCTGTCATTCTCTTTTTCTTATTTATTATATAGAATATAGAAACAAACTTAGCAACTGCTGATATGTTGTTTTCTTCAAATAGTTTGCCAGAAATTTTTAAAGAGTTTAGAGCAGGGGTGTCAAACTCGATTTCATTGAGGGCTGCATCGGGGTTGGGTTTGACCTCGGGGGCTGGGTGGACATGGCCAGGGTGGGCATGACCAGCTCAACATCACTCGTGTCAGGGGCACCTGTGGTGCCCAAGTGCTAAGGCAGGACTTCCCTGAGACCCTCCCTCACTCTCATAATCTTCCTTCCTTCCTTCCTTCCTTCCTTCCTTCCTTCCTTCCTTCCTTCCTTCCT
>JANHJO010010474.1:83062-94129 GCA_032468235.1 Pseudoxyrhopus heterurus
AGGACTCCGGGCGGCTCACAACAAACAATTCCAATAAAAACGATACAATATAAAATTTACAATATAAAACATTAAAAACACACCTTAATAAATAGTTAAAACTAATTATAAAAATCTAAAGTATTAAAAATATTAAAAACTCACTGCTGTCTTGACCCCCATATGGCTCTTAAAATTAAGCCACAACTTTAAAGTTATACAAAATATTAAGCTGTGATCCATAATTTACAAGCCACGGAGGGCAGGTTCACACATGCTTAAGTCAAACAATAAAACACTCTCGTCTGCCTGACGGTTACGGGGACGACAGGATGCGGCCGTCTCTCGATCCGCCGCGACAAGCGGGCGATCGTGAGGCGGCAAAGAGAAACGAAAGGATGAGGAGACCGATCACCATCGCACATGCTCAGAAAGGACCCGATCGGCCCACTGAAGGCGGGCGGGCGGGCGGAATCTTCTTCCGCTGGGTGGGGCTCCCTAGTGAGGCTCTGAGAGAATTGAGGCGATTCCGCGGCTGCCTTGGTGAGGCGGGAACCGGCTCTTCACCGGCCGAGGTACAGAAGGGGATCCGAGGCGGCGCCGGGGCTTCAGCGGGGCCTGGCAGCCATGTCGCTATTGTTCCTGCTAAAGCCTGCCCTTTGGGTCTATTTCATCGGCTTCCGCGTAGTCCTGGAGCAGCTGTTTCGACGCCTCCGCCCGCGCTCCTTTCCCCAAGCAGGTTAGTCGTTTGCACGCGGAGCTGGGACGAGCGCTTTGCTTACCTGCGTGGTTGGGGCTTTTGACCGGGGGAAGAAAAGTGCAAGGGATTCACAAACGGGAAACTAGAAGCGGCAATGGAAGCTTCCTATTTCTTAGTTTCTGCGCTGGGAGAGTTGGGAGAAGGGCACGCACGTAGAGATGGCTTAAAGTTACTCTCCTTAGGATCAACCCCAGCAAACTAGAAAATTGAAAACGCGGTAATATAAAAGATTTAAGTCAGAAGGTTACTAATCCTTGCTAGTGCGGATAGGATTGAACCTGTGGTTTCGTTTTGATGGCAATGTTTTGCACTAAAACAAGATTGACGTTTTGCACTAAAACTTTGCAAGTAATAGCAATAGCACTATATTTATATACCGCCTATCGGGATTTGCAACCCTCTCTAAGCGGTTTACAATGTCAGCCTCTTGCCCCCAACAATCTGGGTTCTCATTTTACCTACCTCGGAAGGATGGAAGGCTGAGTCGACCTTGGAGCTGGTGGGATTCGATGAGCCAAACTGCTGAACTGCAGTACTCTGTTCTTACCACTTGAGCCACTGCACCACTTAAAATAGCTTAAATAAGGCACACCTGAATTGCTCTTGATCTGTACAAGTGCAATTAATTGATGTAATTGCCTTTGGTTAGACCTACAGTATTCTATGGTTGAGATCAGTAATTTTACCCATCCACAATATAGCTTAAGCAGGTTTATTCCTGGTCACCTTCTACCAAATGATCAAGCTCAACTCCTTTGCTTTTGCTTTTTCTAGATTGTCATAATCTATTCAGTGTAAACTTTTTTTTCTTTAACTTCTTTTGCACCCTAGAGTTTCAGGATTTAAAAAAAAAATCTGTAGGTAAATGATTTGTAGCCTTCTTGCTTAGGGAAAGTGTATACTGGACACACAGATAAGCCAGATTGTGTTATGTGAATAGACACTACACTAGATCTAGACTGAATTTTTAGATTTCATTTAAATTAATATGGTAGACTCCAGATTCCACCTAGTTAGGTTGAGTGAAATGTGTTGATTTTGGTGTATATCACCGATAGTCTGAGCAGGGGTGTCAAACTCAAGGCCTGCGCGGGGCTTAGATTTGGCCTGTGGGCTGCCCTGGAAACAGTGAAGGACCAGTCCATGGTGCCTCTGCCAGCAAAAATGGAGCTCGGGAACCCGTTTTCTCTGGCAGAGTGCTCGGGCCACCACAAGCACCCCTGACATAAGTGATGTCGAGCTGGCCATGCCTCCCTGGCCCTCCTGAAGCCAAACACAACCCTGATGTGGCCCTCAATAAAATTGAGTTTGACAACCCTGGTCTAGGCCATACCTGAATATTTTTTCACTTTCATTAAAATGGTTTTGGTAATATATTTATGTTGCATTTAATCTAAATATGTAATGTTGAACATTTTAATTTCAACATACAACTTAGAAATCTTTATAAGATCTATCCTTATTTTATCTTGAATGCATAATTATCTTAGTATATAGAGAAGATAAACGGAGAACAAATTTTGATACGTTGTTTTGTAATCCTTGGGACTATGGTGTATGAAATTATTGAATGCCATGATTTGTCTCTTCACTGGATTTGAAAACTAAAGGCAAAAAATCGCATCCATTCAGGCTATAGAATTTTGTTGAAGGCAAGCACCTGTGCCTTATATAATTATACTGGCTTAATTACCCTTTACCAGGAAATTTTAAAAACTACTTTTCTGTTCTTTTCCATTTTTCAAAGTTGGGCACTAAGATGGACAACATTACTCCTCTTGACTCCAAATCATTGACAACAGTAAAAGATTTACTAAGAAAGGACCAAAACTTTTACAATTGAGAAGAAACAACTGTAGCACCTCTTTGTCTCTGAGGCGAGGGAGGCGGAAACTCACCTGATGTGGGAAATCAACAAATAAAATCACCCTTTTTCAATAGTTCTACTCACGTGTCTTAACTGTCTCTTATTGCTTAGGTAATTAATCAGATCAAATGCTAATGTTCATTTTTCACCCTTCTTCATGAAGGTGCAATATTCTTTTCCAAAACTTCATAGATGAAAGGCTATAATTTGATAGAATTAAAATTATAAATATAAGTTTCAACTTACTTGTTCCCTACCGGCTTGCTACCTTACTCTGAATTCTGCCTTCAAATTTCAAATTTTGCCAGGTATTTTATTGTCTCCTTTCTCTTGCTTTCAGGACTCTGTTGCAAGAGAAAACATTGCAAGGTATTCTGAATGACAGAACATCTAACTATTCTGCAACATTCCATTCTTATATGTTGCTTAAAAGTTATGAGGAAATATAACATCACTGTAAAATTTAGGAAAATGGCTCTGTTGCATTTATGAAAATGCTTAGCTTGGAACTTTGAAAATAAGTTGATTCCAAGACTTTGGGTTTTTGGTTTTGTTAGGGAAGATGAGGCAATTTTAACTTAATTTAAAAGGAAGAAAGAATGAGCATTGAACCTTCATTTTCTTATTGAAGGAAGACAAAGGATAGTCCTTATTAACAGGTAGGGAACTTGCTGTGGTTGTAGGGCACAAAGGATCTAATGGAGATCCTTTGTTCCCTTAATGTCCATATGCTTTACAACACTCCATTTATTAAGAGTAGCATCTTGTATTCATTTATTATTACTGTAATATTAGTTACCTGTCAGGTGAATTTTGTCAACCAAAATGCTACTGACAGCTATTGTTTAGAAATGCTGGATTGGTTCCATTTATCAAGTAGTTTATGAACTGCCAGCTGTGATGCTGGTTATAACTTGTAAAAAAGCAAACTAAAACATCTGTTTTCCTCTTTTGATTCATATATCAGGGCAGAGTAATTACAAGTACCCAGGAGGAATGTTGATAATAGTAATGACCTCCTTATTAGCTGTAAATGTGTCATTTTTGAGAAGTCTTTAAAGATACCTTGACAGTGAGAATGAATCTCTTGAGCAAGAAAAACTAAATAGTGCAGTTTTTCCTTTCTCTTGAGCTATATTTTTGGACAATGGTAAATGAGTGATAAAATAACTTGCATACTTAAGAAGTCTGGGCATTTATTTGTGCAAAATGATTTGCCATTTTCAGCAACAAAGATTGAGTACAAACAATCTTTACATGTATACATATTTACGCATGTGTGTAAATATATGTGTGTGTGTGTGTATGTAATATATATTCACATATACTTTTCTTTGTACACAACAATAACTCTTTAGATTTTACAAATCATTGATTTTAACTGAATAGCAATAGCAATAGCACTTACTTATATACCGTTTCATAGTGCTTTACAGCCCTCTCTAAGCGGTTTGCAGAGTCAGCATATTGCTGCTAACAACCTGGGTCCTCATTTTATCGGCCTCAGAAGGATGGAAGGCTGAGTCAACCTTGAGTGGTTCAGAATCGAACTCCTGGACTGAGCAATGAGTTAACCTGCAGTACTGCATTCTAACCACTGTGCCACCTCTGCTCTTTTTGTGGTGTATGCGTCTGTATGTTATTAATTGAGAGACATATAAACATTTATGGAAAATGCACAGTTACTAGTTATGCAAAGGATAATGAGCTACCCAAAACTAATTAGGGAATGAGATCAATACATACACACTTTGCATTATAGGTAGTCCTTGACTTACAACAGTTCATTCATTGAAGTTACAATAGCACTGAAAAAAGTGACTTATGACCATTTTTCACACGACCGTGGCAGCATTCCCATGGTCACATGATTTATATTCAGATGCTTGACAACTGGTTCATGTTTATGACAGTTGCAGTGTCCCGGAGTTATGTGATCATCTTTTGCAACCTTCTGACAAGCAAAGTCAATGGGAAAGCCATATTCATTTAACAACCGTGTCACTAATTTAACAACTGCAGTGATTCACTTAACAAATATGGCAATATAGCCGCCCAGAGTCCCTTGGGAGTTGGGCGGCATATAAATACAACAAAATAAATAAATAAAAATAAAAGAAAAATGGTAAAATAAGTCATAAAAGTCATAAAATGAGCCGCAAAATTCATTTAATAAATTCTGGGTTAAGTTGTGGTTTTAAGTTGAGGACTTAACTGTGTACAATTTATTTCAGATGAATTTATTACAGTTTAAAATAAAGGCTAAACATGATTTTTAGTAAGTTCTTGGGATATGCCTTGCAATTCTCATGAAAATAATAAAAGTGGTTTCTAATTATCATACTCAATTTATTTTTCAACTATTAAATACAGCTTATAGCTCTTTAGCTCTTAGATTTTGTAGTAGTTACCCCATCTGACTGTAACCAAATCCAGTCCAGTTTAGCTTTTTTTATCACCCATAACTGGTTGAATGCACCCCATCCCCCATGATGTTAATTTGGGATATAGTGCTGCAAAGACTCTTATGGGGAGAACTGTGTGATCATCTAGAATAATTTTTTAATTTTCTGTTTAAACTTCCTGCTTGTAGAATTTTAACCATCTTGCTTGTTTATATGAGCATTAAATAAAGCAAACAATTGAAAACTACTAGCCCCAGAGAGCAGTTCACACATTTGGACATATTGAGGCAACTTTATAGAACTGAATTTCTGAAAGCATCACAAAAAATACAGCACCACTCATATTTCTAATAAACTTCTCAGTAACACAAGGCATTGTTTTAAGTTAGATTCGAGATGAACATTCAACAAATGGTCTTCCAAATTCTGTTCATTAAAATGCTGCTAGCTGCTATCTCATATTTGTTAATGGCTGTGAAATATCAAAAAATACAATAGAGCTATTCAAGCATATTCCTAATAATACATCCATGCTTGTGACAATTGGAAAGTCTCAAGAAGGGAAAAATAAATTTCACAAATTCTCAGTTTATCAAAAGCTTCTTTGCTCACTGCCTTAAGCAGTACTATGTGTTTAAGATCACAAATATTCACTTACCATGGTGAGTATTTATTATGGTCAGTGTGATCACTCCTTAATACACTCCTATTATGGTACAGGGGGAAAAGGCAGCTATTTCTGGAGTTATCCTCTATAGAAGCTTTCTGACACTTGAACCTGGAAAGCAAACTATTCTTGAAGTCATAGATTTCTGGTATGCAGAGATTGCATCAGAGATGAGAATTTATTCAGTGTTGAAAGGAATTGGATAACATTTTGTTGTATCCTTGGATGCATCAACTTGTTGCAATGACCTATTCTCTACATATTTAAATTAAACATATGCAATCGAGGCTGTGGCACTTGCTCTATTTACAATACTGTGCATGTAAGCTGCCCAAAATTGCCTTGAAGAAAGAAAGGCGGCTATAAATTTTATCAATAAAATTAAAAAATGTTAGCAATTTATATCCCACATACTTGTCCAGAGGGCAATTAAGTTTGGTCCAATGTTTTGTCATGAAATCCGACTAACTACTACTTGCAAAGCATGTAGAAATAGTATTGCGTGTATTCAGTTTCCAAAGAGGAACATTCCAATATTGTTATTAATAAGGTAGGTTTTGTATATTTATTGAAACATTCATTTTGTACAGTTGAACAAACCAGTCTTTTCTCATATTATGTTTATCTGCTGCCTTTATCAGGTGCTCATTAATGAGTGAAGAATCAAAAGGGGTTGGGACAGTGGCTAAGAAGCAATGGAGAATAAAACTTTGGAAACTTCCCCGTCAGACCTAAAGTTAGTGGCCCACCCAAGAGCCAAGAGTAAAGTATGGAAGTACTTTGGCTTTGATACCAATGCGGAGGGATGTATATTACAATGGAAGAAGATCTACTGCCGCATTTGCATGGCGCAGATTGCCTATTCAGGAAATACATCCAACCTCTCTTACCATCTTGAAAAGAATCACCCAGATGAATTTTGTGAATTTGTGAAAAGCAACACGGAGCAAATGAGAGAGGCTTTTGCAACTGCGTTTTCAAAACTGAAGCCGGAATCATCTCAGCAGGTTGTTCAGGACAACATAATTATGAAAACAGGTCACAATTACGAGAATAAAAAGCATCAAGAGCTGACCTCAGCAGTGATCAGTTTAATCTGTGAAGGGTTACACCCCCCATCTATTGTCGATGAACCCACATTTAGGAGTCTCTTAAGGACAGCTGACCCCAGATACGAACTTCCTTGCAGAAAGTACTTCTGCACGAAAGGAATTCCTGAAAAATACATTGCTGTTCGAGAGATTGTGTTAAAAGAATTGACAGACAATCCGTGGTGTGGCATATCAACTGATATATGGAGAAGTCATAGTCAGAATAGATCCTATGTAACATTGTCTGTTCATTTTCTTAGTACTGGTTCTTCTGGCAGCTTGGCTATTAATTCTCGTTGCCTGAAAACGTTTGAAGTGCCAGAGGAAAACACTGCAGAGACAATTACAAGAGTCCTGTATGAGGTATTCATCGAATGGGAAATTAATACCAAAGTTTTTGGGGCTACAACAGACAATGGGAAGGACATAGTGAAAGCTTGCTCTCTTTTGGACATTTCAGTACAAATGCCGTGCTTAGGTCAGACTTTTAATGCGGGTATACAACAAGCTTTTCAGCTTCCTAAATTGAGCAGTGTCCTATCTAGATGTCGAAAACTGGTGGAATATTTTCAACAGTCTGCAGTAGCCATGTACATGTTGAGTGAGAAGCAGCAACAGCAGAATAGCTTGCATTGCATGCTTGTCAGTGATCGTGTTTCCTGGTGGGGCAGCACCCTTGCCATGCTGCAACGTCTTAAAGAGCAACAGTTTGTCATTGCTGCAGTACTTGTGGAAGATAGCAATAGTCACCATCTGATGCTGGAAGCTAATGAATGGAATACAATTGAAGGGCTGGTGGATTTGCTTCAGCCATTCAAGCAGGTAGCTGAGATGATATCCGCTTCCAAGTACCCACGAATAAGCATGGTGAAACCCCTTCTTCACATGCTGTTAAATACAACGTTAAGTATAAAAGAAAATGACTTAAAAGAAATAAGCATGGCAAAGGAGGTGATTGCCAAGGAACTATCAGCAACATACCAGCATAATCCTGAGATAGACATGTTTCTCAACGTTGCAACTTTCTTAGATCCAAGATACAAGAAATTGCCCTTCCTTACGACATTTGAAAAACAACAGGTTGAGAACAGAGTGCTGGAGGAAGCAAAAAGTATTCTGGAAAAAATAAAAGACAGTACTTCAAGGCCTGAAGAAAAACTGTTCGCAGTGTCAGAAGAGCCACCAGTGAAAAAAGCAACGATTGCTTCCACGCCTCCTCCTACTAGTGCTATCAATAATATGCTTGCAGAAATATTTTGCCAGACAGGGGGTGTTGAAGATCAAGAGGAGTGGCACGCTCAGATTATTGAGGAACTGAGTAATTTCAAGTCACAGAAAGTCCTTGGGCTCAGTGAAGATCCACTCAAGTGGTGGTCTGATAGACTTGCTCTGTTTCCTGTTTTGCCAAAGGTGCTTCAGAAATACTGGTGCATTGTAGCTACAAGGATCTTTCCAGAACGTCTTTTTAGTTCTTCAGCCAATGTGGTTAGTGCTAAAAGAAATCGGCTAGCCCCAGCTCACATAGATGAGCAGGTTTTTCTGTACGAAAACACTCATTGTGGATCTGAAGCTGAACCTGATGAAGAGGATGAAGGAGAGTGGGGATTGGAACAGGATTATATGATTAGTTCAAGTAACTCAGCAAATGGGAGCAGCAGTTTTTTAAATATGCGTGATAATGGCTTCATGTAGAAGCAATAGACTTTCAGACAAAAACTAATGGTCTTAAATTGCCAAACCAAAAAAGAAAAATCTCTTTTAAAAATGTACATATTGAACAACTGCAACATAGGTAGGTTTTGTATGTGGAATATGTGAGTCTTAAGTGTCTGGATCATGGTTGTGATTTATGATTCAAGAACACAAACTGGCATAAAAGTTGTAAGTATAGAGTCAGGTAAAGCTACAGATATATTTTATCATTGATTTAGAAATATAGGATGTATAAATAGTCATTTCTAAACATTGGGTTAGTCACCTGCTAAACAATCCCTTTAAACAATATTTTCAGCAAATACCTGACTTAAGGACAATATGCAAAGTGTTTTTGATGTAGGATTTTTGATTTTTAAAAGTTTCGATTTAAGTGTTCACACATTTAGATATTTAAAGCTTTTTGAAGGTCAAATTTTCAGAGATGAATTATGTGAATGATCTAATGTTTAATAGATTCATGTGTTATTTCTGACAACCAGATTATTTATTTGTTGTTAAGTGTCCTGAAATAGAAGTGTTAGGTTAGGCTTTTTATTTTTATTTGGTTATAGTGAAATCTTGGCACATGTACTGGGTATGCTATGCTAAAATGCAGCTGTAGGAACCTGTAGACTTTCAGAGGCAGCTGAATTTTAATATTCTTTTCAGGAGCTCCATATTGTGTTTGTGGTAAGGAATAATGATGGAGCAATGTTGTCATCTGTACTATAAACTGAATTGTAACCTTTCCAAGATTAATATAATGGCAAGAAATATTAAGGTTGCTCTATCAGCAAACAAATATGAGGTTGAACTATATCACCACACTGTTACAAGTCATTAGTTTTGTATCTTGTACTAGCCAAGCAATTATATAAAACATTAGAAGGAGTGCTTTTTTCATTTGTACTGTCAATAAAACTTATATAAAGTGGCATCATGCTTCTAGGCACCATACCAGATGTATCGCATTGACACAGTTGCTTTGCTAATTTATTCCATAAATTCTAAACTTTTGTTGCATGGGGACATCTGTGCCAAATGGTAATAGTTCTTATTATGTCATACCTGACATGAAATTTACCAGCTTCTACTCATATCATATCATTCAAACATGGTATATTTTTTGCTTATAAGTGTTAAAATTAATATTCTAGACATTTGTAGAGTGGTTCAGACATCTGTTCTCAGCAATGGGTATATTGCTGGAGTGGTAGCCTTGATCCTTGAGAATTACCAGGCTGTGGAAGGATAGACTTAGAAAATCTTTTTGAAATAACTTAACACTGTTTTGAAGTTGGAATTTCTCTGCTAGGTATTTAGTCCATAATCTTTTTTTTTAGTTCTAATTTAATGCATTCCTTTTTTTTTGAGGTATCATTTATTGTTAAAAATACATTCAACGTAAACGTTCTTAAATGCTTCCCATATTTATGCTGTTTGCCAGAAATGATTATCTACTCTATGTAGAAAAGCAGCATAGAAGAATTTTGAGATAGGACACATAGGTTTGAGTGTATCAGTTTATGTCACCAATATAACAAAGTCTGCCCTGGAAGGTACTCTTATAAATAAGAGTTGTTAAGTAGAGAAGTAAGGCACTTGATCGTTATTCAACCTATAATCAGCCTGTTAGAGCAGACATGGATATAGTTGTGAAATTTCCTATTCTAAACAGTGCTTAGATAAGTTGAAATGTCTGACAGAGTCTTCTGAATGCTGTTTTAGGATTGCCCTATTCAGATATAGCTGATGGATCCCACTTTGAGCTTTGGTTTCTATAAAATGATCACGGTATGATAAAGAGCATTCATTTGTATCTCATTTGCCATCTTATCTGAGATGAAGTACATTTTTGCACTTCTCAGCTGGTGCAATTTTAAGTAATGATCCAAAACTACTGCATGATGGAACATTTAGGTTAATTTAGTTATTATAAAGTGCAGTGTGCTGAGACCTAAGTTTATGCAAAGATTGAAACTTAAGCACAGTGTAATAGGGCTTCCTCTTTGGATCTGAAGCTACAAAGATGCTTGGGAACAGAAGAGAACATGTATGGCTGCTTCTCAGTGCTTTCAGTGCCTCTTTGAAGAAGATGCAGGTTTTCTTGGATCCAGACATCCAGACAATTGGGAGAACGCTCATTTTTGAATAGGAGCCTAGTCAGCCTGCTCAGAGGGGGCATGAGCTCACTGAATGGGTATGGGCTTGATCAGAATCTCAAATGCCTATTTGGGATGAACAGCAACTATGGAAATCACATAGCTTCTTTAAGGACATATGGACAGGTGTAACCTGCATAGCCATGGCTATTCTGGAAAACCTTTGGGGTTTTAGATCTGAAATGAAGTGCATCCCTGTTATAGGTAGTGCTTGACTTACAACCATTCATTTAGCAGTTGTTCAAAGTTACAGACATACTGAAAAAAGTGACTTATAACCTGTCCTTGCATTTACAACAATTGCAGCATCCCCATGGTCCTGTGACCAAATCCAGTTACCGTATATATTTGAGTATAAGCCGATCCGAGTATAAACCGAGGTCCTAATTTTACCCAGGAAACCTGGGTAAAATTATTGACCCGAGTATAAGCCGATCAGCG
>JANHJO010010480.1:40930-54187 GCA_032468235.1 Pseudoxyrhopus heterurus
CTACATTGTTTGGCTGATGGGACCCGCAGGAGGCCAACCCTGTGCGATCTCACCGGGCGCTGGGAGGCAAATGATGATATACTACCAGTATTAGCTAAAAATCTAACTCTTCCCACTTGGACTGATATCTTTAGTTTGATTAGGCGATTTCCCTTCTCTCTGAAAACAGGTTCATAAGTTGGCATTTCTATTCTTATTTTTTTAAGATGTGACTAAGCCAAACAACTGTTCATTCAAAGAATAAGAAATATGAAGTCTTAAACTGAAATTAATAGGCTGCCTGAACATGGAAAAAATTGGATAAATAAGGGTATGTGGCAACAACAAAATCTAATTTTGGAGGAGAACAACATTTTTCAAAGCCAGGGTAGCATCTTACAGTTTGTATTTTTGCAAGGCAGATAAGTCCAAAACCTCATTAAACAAGCATTCCTTCTCCTGTGGTAACGAGCTGAAACCATTTCACATGTATTATTTCTTTGTAAATTCCATAGAAATATCAGACCTGCTTATATTCTCCTCTTAATATGTAAATTTTGAGGAAGGCCAGACAATTTGTATTAAACCATCTTCTAGAAGATTTGAAACCTTTTACCATTTCTGCAGTAGCTAAATTCTAAATTCTGCAGTAACTAAATTCTGTGTTTTTGCAATGAAATTAAGGAATAACTGATTACGGAAATAATAACCTTTTATTTATCATTTTAAGTTTAATACATACTATCTTCTTTTTAGGTTATACATAATTTATGTCATACATTGTAATAGTTTAGATTTACATTTGAACAGGTAATGAATGCACCATTATTGTAGTATATGTCACATTTTACATCAGGTTAAGCATGAGAGAAAAGAGAGGCGAAGAAAGAGTTCTTCCTAATGTACTGTAGATGGTTCAGAAGCTTAAATGGAATGATTTATATTTCCTTACATTTTCTGAAGATTATCCTGTATTCTTCTTGTAGGGATTGTTTGGTATTGGACCTTCAGTTTTAATTTTTAAAATTTCCCATCCTTCCTGAGACATTTGTCTTTTGAGATATCAAGCTATTGGATCCAGTTTGTTTCTGGATATACTTCAGGCTATTGCATATTATCTTTCAATCATTACAAGGCAGAAACGTATTAAATAAATAAACAAATCCATCAATATCTTAGACTTATAAAATACATTATTTATATAGTAGAATACTCACTTGATGAAAAAATACATGTCGGATTAATGAAGTAGAAAGTTCTAGAGCAAAGGATAAGTAAAGATGATTATATATACAATTATTGTCCTTAAATAAAATAAAAAAAACTGAAACACATTGTGAAAGAAAAGAAAAAGGAACAGAAAGCCACATAAACAAGTGTTTGTTGTTGTTATCGTTAGTTGCAAAGTCATGTCCGACCCATCGCGACCCCATGGACAACGTTCCTCCAGGCCTTCCTGTCCTCTATCATCCCCCAGAGTCCATTTAAGCTCGCACCGACTGCTTCAGTGACTCCATCCAGCAACCTCATTCTCTGTCCTCCCCTTCTTCTTTTGCCCTCAATCGCTCAATATCTCATTCATTTATCCAAAAGTAAGCTTGTATCATTTAAAATATTTACTGTATCAAAGGTTTACATGCCATAATCAGGTAAGTTTTACAGCAAAACTCTTTTCTCATTTTTAGATTTACAGAACTGTTTGCATGGCCACCTTTTAAGAAATCTAACACAGTATGAACATAATCTCTACATATGTCCACACAAGGCTGTCCTCCAGCAAACAGAAAGATATTTCATTGAAACCCAAAGCATATACACAACTTGCATATGTAGATTACTAATGCTGCTATGCCATCAGTGATGACAATCACAGGTCACGAACACTGCATAAGGAGAATGCAGTTGTGATTTAGCAGAACAACACCTGCTACTATACATACTTAGTATGTATGTAATCTCAAATATAGTGAAAATAACAGGGAGATTGTTTTAGAAGCTAGTTTGTATTTGATTAATTCAACAGCCTCATTCTGATCTTTCTGGGTGATTTCAAGAATAAATGTGAACTTTTCTAACTTCTTAAATAGTATGGAAAAGCCTTTTCTAATATTTCTTTCTTCCATGAAAAGAAGAAACAGCTATTTTAACTATACATGCCATAATTTGGTTTCCATTCAAACCATATGCCATTATGCACCATTTTATTCTACTAAGTCTAGCTTTCCTAAGGAATATGATCATTTTAAAGGTTCAGAGGAAATGCTTAAAAAAATAAATATTGCTATATTTACCGAAAGCCTAATCTAAGTTTTGTACTACTTTGTTCCACTACTTTGTTCTGGTAGACAATAGCTCCCCAGGATGATCTATCAATACCTCCTTTGAATTCTTGTAATCTCATCCTCATGGTATCAGCAATACCATCTGGCCATCTTATCTTCTCTGGCTTTTATCTTCTGTGGACTCTGATTTTTCCACTGTAGCTCTCCAAAAGCTTTTGCTTCTGGCACTACGTGCCCCAAATATTAATATTTACCTTTATTTTAGTGTTTTTAATGAACAGTATGGTTTTCCTTCAACCCATATTGAATGATTATTTTTCTTGTTGCTCAAGGTACTCTCAACAATGTTCTCCAGCACAAATTAAAAATGCATTTAATTTTTATTCATTCAGCCTTTCTGATGGTTCAGTTTTCACAGCCATGTGTTACAACTGGAGAGCATGGCTTTGACGACATATATTTATTTCATCACTACAATCTCCAACCTTACGGATTTTTGAGTCAAAGCAAATGAAGTCTGTTATTACTTTCAGTACATCTTTCGCGCTCTCTTTGAATTGGGTTGGTGTTAGAAGTTGACATGACCATGGTTCTTTTAATATTTAATATTGACTATCAAACCAGATTCTGTATGCCTTTCATTTTCTGCAAAGGATTCCTCAAGTCTTCCTCAATACCAGTCCCCCAAAGTGGTATCATCAGTATATCTGATGTTACTAGTACATCCTCAAGCAATTTTAATGCCAATTTCTGCTTTTGATATTCTGGATGTTCAAGAAGTCTAGTATATAAGTAGTGGAATAACCGTCTGATTGATAAGTGCTGTTTTAATTGCACTGAAATTGATTTAAGAGAGGATACCATTCAAAAGCCAGTTTAAGTTGGTGACATAGAAACACCTGGAATAAATAAATAAAAAGATCTGAAGAAAGATACTAATATGGGCAGGAAAAGTTTTATGTCCAAAAATGTATACACTAACAGAAAGGAAGTCGGCGTATTATGCAATTTTGTTCTGAGGCAGAAACAGTCCTTCCTGAATTGTTCCTTGCCAAGTGTTCGAGCTATAATCTACAAGCATGACGGCTAAATGTCATGCATGGGTGGGGAATTAAGGATATTAAAGATATTGAAATGCGCTGAATTCTGGAAGGATGATCTATATTGGATTGTTTGCCACTAGTGGGGGATGAGAGTTTATTTAGAACTTGGCATTTGCATTTACTTGCGTAAGCCACTCAGAGTCACCATGAGTTAATTTTGGCTGGCCAATTTTTTTAATAAATAAACAAAAATAAATATACAATATTCTTCCCCTCTCCAAGTATTCTAATCAAAATTTACAGGTAAACAGTTCAATTATGTTAACACCATATATTTCCACATTTATATATACTGTACCTATGTATTACAAATCTGCAGATGGCAAATGATTATTCTGCTTTCATTTGATGTCAATTTATTCATGTTTAGACTGATACATTCCTTCCATGGGTTATTGTGCTTTAGCAACATGCCATGCATGCCCCGCTGCATTTCAGCTGAATGATTTTTCACCCAATACCATCTTGAAGGCGATTCAGAATTTTGCTGGGTTAGTGTTCACTTAAATTGTGGAACATATAATCTTCTATACATATGCAAAGTCTGTATACACTTGAAGTTCTCACACCATTGCAAAATAATTGGCCTCCTTCTGCAAAATTTCTTTTTAGAGTAACAGTTGCTGTTTTCTTTTGCACTTGGAAATTTTGGAGGAAGTTTCACAATTATAATACCTCATAAATTGACAGTAGATTCCACAGATAGTCTCCATACTTACCCTTTCCAGTAATGTATTTTTAACTACTTGCCCAGAATGAATTCATTAGTGCTGATAACAAATTCCTTATATTTCTCACTAGCACAATAAAACATAAAGATTATTTGCAATTAAAACTATGTGTATTTGCAAGTATAATTATAGTAACAACTTCTTGACTCTTATTGATGAACAGTGTTGCTACTTGTATTGGTTTGGCTTGGCTGAGGTCAATGCACCGTCATTCTGAACTGATTTCATGTTTGCTCATTGTCTTCTTTCCATCAACTCGCTTCTCCCATTCCCATCTTCCATCTCTGACACAATTTACAGGAGATCTAGAGGAATTATCCCATGAAATTCTTCTTTAGCTGCATGTAGCATCTTGACTGTTGGGACCATATGGCAAAATATCAACGAATCATCCCTTAATAATTTTCCTTTTTCTCAACATTATTGGATGCATATCCTGTATCTGGATTGAAGTTTTTAGCAACATGTAAACTTTGATACTGTTATGGTGGTCGCGCAGTGGTTAGAATGCAGTACTGCAAGCTATTTCTGCTGACTGCTGGGTGCCTTCAATTTGGCAGTTCGAATCTCACCAGGGTCCAGGTTGACTCAGCCTTCCATTCTTCTGAGGTGGGTAAAATGAGGACTCAGATTGTTGGGGGCAATATGCTGACTCTTAGAGAGGGCTGTAGAAGCACTGTGAAGAGGTATATAAGTCTAAGTGCTAAGGCTATCCCCTTTATCATTAATTGCATGAGGCTCTGGGGACTTGTCCGAAGTGTACTTTGAACATCTCTCTAGCCAAGAATTTTTTCTGCAGTTTTATTCTCAAAGATTGTAGATATAAATACAGCTGCTTTGCCAAGTTTTATAGTGTTTCAAGGGATAAAATGTACTTGAAAAAAATATGTAGATAAAAGGCAGAGCTGTATACCAGGACACTATATGTTTAAGATCCTAAAAATACATTGGAATGCTCCATATACTGTGGTAAATACATGGTAAATTGTAATATCAAAAATTTATCCTGCTTTATTTATTTATTTATTTGTTTGTTTGTTGGAATTCTTCAAAAGTCTTGAAAAGTAACAATAGAATCCAAAGGAATTGAAATAGTGGAGAAGTTCAGATTTTTAATAAATCTGGCTCATTTTCAAAGTGAAATTACAGAAAGAAGGTGAAAGTTGCTCATTTACAATACGTTTGGAGAATGAAAGGAACAGCAAGGAGAGGTTCCTGTTCGGGGTTTATTTTTTTCTGCTTAAATGGTTTGCATACTAACTGGTATTATGGATGAATCGTGAATGCAAGTAGTCCTTGTTTAACAACCATTCATTCAGCAATTATTCGAAGTCATGATAGTCCTCAACCAGTGATACTTACGACCAATCTTTGAAGTTCTGGCCATGCCAGTTTCCCACAAGCAAAGTAAATAAGGAAGCTGACAGGGAAGGTTACAAGTTGCTCTGTGAATTGCTTTCCCCACCTCCTCCACATGATAGCAACTGCCCCCAGCCCCACCACATTCACTCCATGCCTTACCTGTCTGTCAGCAGTTTGTGAGCCATCTGGGACTTGCTTAAGGACCCATAATCCTTAATGATGACAAAGGGAAATGCCAGGATTGCCATCGCTAAACAATGTGGTCACATGACATTGCACTTTATGATTGCATTGCTTAGTGCTGGAAAATCCAGTTTCCATTATCATTGTTAACTGAGGACTATCTGTATAGAGAACATACAGGGTTTTTTTTTTTAACACAGATCTTCAGTGAATCCAAGCACAATGATAGGGTGTAGGAGTTGACTTAAAGAGGCATTCATTGTAATGCAGCTAAAGGATAGTATCAGCTTTATTCTTAAACTAAATTAAGCCTATCATTAATTCCATACAGGATGTGGAGATAATATAGCAAATTTGAAAGGGGAAAAAATGAAATGTTTACATGCGTACTCTGGGAAGCAGATAGTCAAAGGACTATGGATGATCTTCTCTTCAAAAAGATCCTTCTTGTTGAGGAAAAGAATGATGGAAGTATCTGTGAACCACTTATTGTTACAGATACTATCGAACAGCTTCATACTTTCATGCATCCGATTCTGCCAAGATAGAGAACATTCTCAACCCAAAAGTGAACTTAGAGCAAGAATATTGTTTTTATAATGTTTAAATTAAATTAACCAAAGATCTTTTTCTTACATTTATTGAACACCTCAGAAAATGTTTCAGAGTGACTGATGTCAACTGATGTCAACATATATACTTCGGCATATGGTAGAGGCTTCATCCACTATTATTTCATTTTGGTTTAAGATTGATATTGACGATTTGGGGAAGATGAATATGGTTTTAAAATGTAAACATTATTATGTAAAGAAGTATGGCTTTAAGGAAGGACAGGGCAGAGTAAATAATATTACTTTTTATCATGGACCTACAACGCCACTCTGGATTTATAAGCATGGACTGGTACAGGCGTTTGCTCCTCACTTATATACTAGTTGTCTCTATTGGTGAAATGGAAAGGCTGAGCAATCATGCATGTTCAAGGTATAATGCTTGCATTAAAACATAACTTTTTTTCTATATGTTCCAGATGTTTTTGTCCTTTTACTTTTTGTCCTATTTGTTTTAACTTTTTTGCAATCTTTTTATTAGCGTTTTATATATATATATATATTTTAATTCTTGTTAGCTGCCTTGAATATTCATGTAAGTAGAAAGTTAGCATATAAACTGGACAAATCAGTAAATGCTCCCAAAAAGTTAATAGGTTTCCTATATTTCATGTGCAGTACCTGCAGGTTTAAAACCCCATGCAACCAGTACCATAAAGAAATATTACACAATGCTGTTTTATGATGTTTTAATGCACAAAATGAAGCGTAATACTGTGAACAACACTGAGTAATTGCTCTGCATGATGCAGCCCTTGAAGACACATGGATATTACAGCGGGAACAGAATGATAAGTAACATCAACATATCCGTATTACAGCCCTGCTACATGAGCTGCCCCGGTTAGCTTCTGGGTGCAATTCAAGGTGATGCTTATCCCCTATATACATTACATGGCACTGGGCCTAGCACCTAAAGACAACTATAATGTCTCTGATTATGTCTAGCCATCCTGTTCATTTCAACGGAATCAGCATGCTTTGTGTCTCAATTAAACAAAATCATCTAGCAAGACGCAGGAAATTCTCTGTTATCACATCTGCCTTTTGTAACAACACCCTTCTGGAGATTCAAGTGATCCCTACCTTACACACCCCTATGCTGCCTCTAAATGCTTGTTTTCCTGAGGTCTTGCATTAAAATGGTTCAGGAATGCACATTTTAATTGGGGGGGGGGAGATGAGGTTGCAATATGTTATGTTTTCTTTTAGACAATTGTTGTGCTTTTATATAAAGTATCTTCATTTTATATATAATGTGGTTGACTTTTTAAAGTTGTGAAGCCACTCACAAGTTTAGAGTTGGGCAGACTAGACATTTGACAAATGAATAGGTCAGATACAGTACCGCCCTTGCATGCAGACGATTGAATCTCTAGGTGACACAGGAAGAGCTAGTAAAAAAAATTCTGCACAATAGACTAGTGAGTAACTGCCAAATCAGTGTAGAAAATACTAAGCTTGAGGGATTAGTGGTTTGACTTGTTGTATGACAGCTTCATTTATTATGATTGTATCCTTACCATTTCTTCATCTTCAGCCAGAACTAAGTCATAGGCACTAAGAGCGACACAGAAGATGATGGCTGTAACTCCTTCAAAGCAATGGATCCACTTTTTTCTCTCAGACCTCTGGCCCCCCACATCAAACATCCTGCAAGCAAAATTACAGAGTTACTGATGTCAAACTCTGCAGTAACTGCAGAAGCACCACATCACTGAAAATTAAAAAAAAGGCCATTTATAAACAAAATGTAACTTTGAAGAAATCAATGAATTTTCATTTACTAATGATACAACAAAAAAACTGAAAGATAAATCTATAGCTGATACTGTTTTCATATCTAACCCCACAAACATTTCAATAAAAGATAAAGTTCTCTTTGAATCAAGCTTGTCTCCTATGGACTTCGTGGACTTGTTTACGGCTTTTCCATGGAAACCATATAGCATATAGAATTGTCTTTTTCTGCTTGCATGACTTTTCAGTTGAAAATTTTGGAAGTCATCCTTTTAGTTTTCAGCCCAGGTATTCTCAAAAATAATTTCCCATCCAATTTACTAATTAGGCTTCAACTAGATTAGATTTGAGTCCAAAAAATTATAAATCAAGGGTTATTATCTGAGGTAAATCGTTCAGTATGACAGTCTAAAATTCTTGCACAAGATCCACTATGCAGACTAGTTGTTTAAACTGGGATGAAATTCTGGGATTTTCTCTGTACTATGCAAGACATGAAAGAAAAAATAACATTTAGGAGAATTTGTTGATTTATTTAAAAGGGGAATGTTTTCTTCAGTTCTGAGGATAATATAGAATCCATATTTGGAAACTACACTTCAGCTGTTCAGTTATATTGTCTTTAAAGTCAACGAAGTTCCCTATTCAGCAAAAGAGAATACTAGCTAATGAACTTCAAATATAATAAATAATCCAATTGTGCCAACTCTATTTTGATACCCTTTTAAACATCTTTAGGTGCAATGAAAAACTTATTTTACTTGGGGGGGGGGGGGAAGAATGCCAAAAAGGACAGATGCATGAAAATATGGACAAGCAACAAAGCTAAGCAGCAATTGAAGACTAATCTATCTAGAAGGCTATCAAACCAATTTAACACAAAGTAATATTTTTCCAAGAGAGGGATGCACTTCACCTGAAGCTGTTATACTTGATGATATCATGTATTTTATGAAACATGCAACTCAGCCTTGAGGCATAGAAAGAAAAATAAATGACTTTTGCTTCTTGAATATACATAATTCTAAGAAAAAAAATTTTTTTGAAAGGTAACTGCACAAAATGGTCTTTTCTTAAGAGTTTTATATCAAATCAAAGGGATTGTTTAGGTATTTTTTAATGCACACATTTAAAATTATATATATTTAAATGCCTGTCTTGTTTTATTTATCTTAGAAAACAGCCCAGACATCAACATAGAAAGCGTAACAAAAGATCAAAATATAAATAAATCCAAACCAAATGTACACAGTAATCAGCAAGCGAAGTACATATTAAATATATTCAGGTTCAGCAGAATTCTTAGAAGAAAAATAATTTCTACAGAACATGAAGAATGACAAAAGCAACTAAGCTGAAACATATGTTTAAGAGCCTGTCCTGGATCTGAAAGTCTCAAGTATAGGGGGTTCAGCAGCTTCCCTTGTGTATAATTCCATTCATTCCTAGAAAGAATCTGCTTTAAAATGTCACCATCTGAAACTCGGTCATGACTGCCTATTAACACCTGCAGGCATCTGTAATTAGTTGATGCTTTTGTTTTAATATCAACAGTATCAATTGGAAACCTAGGCTGCTCCTCTCAAATTTCATATGCATATTTATAGAAGCTAATTTGAACACAATATTTACTCAGTTATGGCAGTAGACTATTTGCTGAAGCATTTCTGAATTCATGTTGCATCTTCCAACCTCGGTTTGTGGAAAAGAGGAAATTGTTATGTGCTAAAACTGCAAAAAAGTGTGTGGGCTGTAACACAGTGGGTATGACTATAAATCAAGGAATTATTTTCAACGTTTGCGTGGGGGGAAATCTTTAATCTCCCTAATGGATCAAGAAATCATATGATATTCCATGTTGCTTAATGAATGGTTAAGTTGTCTAGTAAGAATTAAAAAAAGGTCCCTAATGGATTAGAAATTACCCTTTATAATGCTAGATGATTTCCCAATGAAGCTTTGCATGATTATATACCTTATCACGTTCCAAAGCTGAAATGTTAGGTCCAGAATTCCAATGACTGCAGGTAAAAAGCATGGCAACTGGCCCATTGATGTCACAAGAAAACATGTTCATGCTTTAAGATTCAAAAGAACAATAATCTTTCAAAAATAACTCAAGTAAAATATTTAAACAATGGAAATTAGCTAGATAGACAGATAGACAGATCCCCCCCTTCACACACACACCTTTTCATTCATTGAACATAAAGATAACCAGAGTAATATTTTATGTTAAGCTACTTAGTGGTACAGAGAGGAAGAAAAAGAAAAGTAGCCATATGTACCTAGGAAGTCATAACCAAAGAAAAGAAGGAAGGAAGGAAGGAGCCAGCTTAGCCACTACTGAATGCGAGTATTGACCCAGCTATACTTGGAATCTTGCACAACTGGATGAAATTCTGATTTACTTCCCTACACTTATAGTTGCTCAAAGATCTGTAGCTGAAGGGAGTGGTACAGATTAGAACATTTTATTTAAGTGCAGTAGTGTTTGTTGAAAATGGAGAGGAAAGATGGAAAAAACGCTTCATATATGCATTCTTATGCAATATTTACTTGAGGGTTAAAAAAGCTACAGCTGTCTCAAGTGTCTTTAACTCCAGTAGATATTAACTTGACATAGTTAAGCAGAATACAAATCCAACTATATCTGAAGTGCCATAGAAGATTTTATTTTGACTTATATGAAAATGGACTACAAGCTATGAAAAGCTATTTATGAAAGTATCCTCGGTTTTTGTAACTATTTTCTCATAGTATTTAGTATGATTCAGTTTATATTACACTTTATGACACAGAGTATTTCATTTTGCAAGAAACATCTAATACTAAAAAGCAGAAACCAATGTATTTAAAAAAGAACTTTATGGTATTTGCATGTTGTACGTCACTTAAGAAAGGTAAGTATAATATGAAAGTGACATGCAACAATCTCAATACATTCAATACAAATAACTTAAAGTTCTTTTTTTAATATACTGATTTCTGCATTCTTCTAGCCAAGAAATATCAGTATCACCCATGGCTGAAATGGGGGTGGTGAGCAGCAGAGGCAGGGAGGAAGGGAGAGACTGATTCTACTATGTTCTCCCTGAATGCTAGATATAATCTGACATCAACACTGCCAAACTTTAACTCAATATACATTCAATATCCTACATCCTCCTTGAAACTGATTCTGATCTGTGATTGAATTTTTCCCTTAATTTTATACACAGATTTGGAAAGCAAAAGATTATATGAGACATACACACACACACACACACAGACAGAGAGAGAGAGAGAGCTGCCAACTTTCAGATTTCAAGAAATACCTTAAAATACCTTGATCAAATTGAAACTATTTCTCCTCAAATCTGCAATAACTTTCAAGAGAGTCCACAATATACCAGACTTGACTGATTATGTGCTATCAAATTGTTTTTTACTCCTAGCAACCACACTGATAGATCTTCATGATGAATACTATCCTCAGAATTCTCACTATAATATTTTGTCTATGCGTGTGCAAAACCACATTCACCTGACAACCCTAACTTCTTGGAGAAAGACTAAAGTAGAAAAAAGTTAATGCATAGCAAAAGAACCCTGAAGCATTATTAAACAGACTCGGCCTACAAATTCTCAGTAATGCGGTGGGGATGGGGGGGTGGAATCAGAAAGGCCCTGAGAATTGGCAAGGAAACACTGCTGTGGGTGAGCTTCCTACCCTGCCAAAATTTTCTGTATGAATCCTTGCCACTTGAAACAGTGTTCTCAGAATAGCTTCCTGCCAGCCTTAACATGGCTGTTGAGACAGGCCACCGACACCAAGGAGCAAGCCAACCATTCAGTTAAACAATGAGAGGAAGCTGAGTGGGAATTCCATTTTTAGGCAATCAACCGACATATGAGCAAACACTACCTTCCTCCTGACAAAATGACACACAGCAGGATTTTAATAAAGCCATATCAGATTCTCCACAGTTAGGTTTTCAACAGCTTTTCCATATGTCAGGGAGATGGGGAGGCAGAAGAATCTCTTCCACAACACTCTCTTTGTTACTATTACCCTAATGTTTCTTTTCCCAACAAATATTTTCTGAATACTCTTCAATACTTCCTTCCCAGTGGAAAAAAATATACTAAAGCAACTTAACCAAATAATTGTCAGAAAAAAAAGTGTTGTCAGTGTTAATTCATTATACATATGTCAACTGATTACTCTTGGTTTTTGGATGGATAACCTTAAACTGACTCCCCTGAGAAGCATGATATTTAAGAGTCTTCTAATAGCATCCTAGTAACCACATCTAGTCATAATTTAATTATATTATTTGGCAGTATGCCTGCTTCATGTCCCCAATCCTTGTGGGGAACAACTCTCCTGTTTCCTGACCTGTATTCCCATGATGTCCTGTTTTTCTTCTGTCTACAAACTGTCTTGAATTTCTCTTGACGTTTCTGAATTCAAAATCTTCAAGCAGCTTGAGACATTAGCATAATTTATGAAGCACGCAACCTTTCTTTGAACTCTCCAAGTCTTTGTTACTCTCTCTTTAAATTACCAGCCCTTAGCTCTGTCTCAGCTACTGCGGAAAGATTTACAACATGCTAATCAAAGCTCTCAGACTTGTAAATTGCTTTACTTTCTCTTTGCACCAATCTGGGATACAACTTGGGGGAAAAACTATTCTGCTAGTGACATGAATAGATAGACTGGAACAAGTTTACAAGAGTACAAAAAAAGAGAAAGAAACTGGGCCACTTAGAGACTCAAGAATGAATAATGAACATCTGCTTAGAAAAAAAGGTATGTATTTCAAAAATGCCTGAAGCAGAATTTTTTTTCATACATACCCACAGGAAAGAAATTAATACACATCTAAAGGCATTATTGATTTTATTTATAACATTTTAAACATTAATGAAGGATATAAGGATAGAAGAGGTTTTGAATATGAATATAGCCTACTTTTTTTAATTGGATCCAGAGTACAACCTGGGAAAAAGAAATGGGCATGAAAGAAAAGGAAAGAAATTACTGTGACAATACAGTGATTGCAAGAATAGAAAGTATGAATCCTGTATGAGAAAGTTTTAAAAGACCCAATGAAAATAATAAAAACTAAACATAAAGAAAAAGGGTATGCAAATTTGGAAGAGAATGAAAAGAGAATTGCACTGCAGAGTGACACTGAAGTCAGGAGCTGTGGTGGCGCAGTGGTTAGAACGCAGTACTGCAGACTACTCTGCAGACTTGCCGATCAGCAGTTTGGCT
>JANHJO010010480.1:74063-88943 GCA_032468235.1 Pseudoxyrhopus heterurus
GAATGGAATGGAATGGAATGGAATGGAATGGAATGAATGAATGAATGAATGAATGAATGAATGAATGAATGAATGAATGAATGAATGGGATGCAAGTTGGGATACAAAGGCATGTTCCCATGAATTACTCCAACTCCTCTCTGAGAGAGAGAGAGAGAAAAGGCACAGTGTTTTAAAATAAAGGGGTCTGTTCCCCACAGAGTCTGATTAAAATTTAAAATCTCTTAAGAAGCTGGAGAAATCCAGAAGTAAATTGGGAATCCTTATTCCAGGAAGCTTGTATTTTTATAGATTCAGGTAAAACATACAGCTGGAAATGTGCAATGAAATTTTGATTTATGGTTTCTGGTGGTGCTAAGTCTCACATTGTCATGCCTCTGTACCAGTTATGGAACAGACTGTTTAAATGCTGCCTACATTCCTACTTCTTGCTTATGTTCCTGAAGTTATACTTTCTTTCTTTATAATTTCTTGGAGTCTGTAAAAGTAATTTGAAATAAAAGTAAATTGAAAATATGCATTTGAGAGTTCTAACAAGAAGCACTTCACTTGCACTTTATTTTATATATTTTTTCGCCCCCAAATGCCTACATTTTAATATTTTTTTAGATTGTTATTTTTAAAAAAAAAATCTCCTGCAAGCACAATGGGATTATGACTGCCATCACTAAGTGATATGGTTATAAAGTGTGACATCACATGATTATATAGCCTAGTGATAGCAATCCCAGCCGTCCCAGTTTCTGTTGTAACTCCAGGACTGAGGAGGTCACTGTACTATTTAAAAAAGGAGACATCATCTGCAACAACTACAAACTCTCCAAAATAAACATAATTTTGATCTAAGTGTGTAATGTTGTAACAGAATGGCTCCTTCTCAGTGAATTACTTGAAAAAAACAATATGGCATATTTTATATATACAGATGCCATTTTTGCTAATAGAAATTAGCGTTTAGATGCATTTTAGAATGTTCATAATCCTTGTTTTTATCAAATTTGTCCAATATAAAAGAGATGTTCCAATCATTTTAAAAAATAGGCAATATATTAATATTAAAAAAAACAAACCCAAGTTAGCACAAAATGAAGTGAGCTTATAGAATGCAAGTATACTACAGTGATGTATCTCTTTCCTAGGAAGCAATCCCTGTACTGTACTTGGGATTCTGTAGTATTGTAATTCTAAAACATCTAGTGAGTGGAAAAGTCTCTATCATTTAGGATCAGAACTATTTTTAAAAAGGAAAAGGAAAACAGAATAACTGGAAAATGGCCATGAAAGTCTATATCACAAGTTTATACCTTGTAAGGACAATGCTCTCCCAATATATTATTCCTGATTTGTCCTAATGCATTGGGAAAGGCTTTTAGTACATATCTATTAGTGAAAGAAATAACATATACTCCCAATTTTGATTTTTCATTCTTCTCTGAACAATTTCCAGTAAGCTCTCTGTTTGTCTTTCAACTTCCACCTTGCATCATAATTCCACAGAACACAGGTGATGTGTTGCCATATAGTTTGGTTGCAAGCTTGAAAAAATTTGCATCTAAGAAAAGTTGTGCTGAATTAACTCTGAGGTGATGACTTAGTTTCCCAGTCATGCTGTATTTGTTATAGAAAGCAGCTCTGTCATTCATTTTCATTCTGTCATCATACTGACTTTTTCTATGATCCTTCTAACCTTGTGATTGATAAAACCTCTATACATTATCAACCTTAGGAAAAAAATGATTTCCTACTGGTGCCTAGTATTTTGGGCTTTGCGCTGCAGGCACTGATTAAAGAGGAAGTAAGAGGAAAGCCAGATAAATTTGCCTGCGTGGCAGGAACCTAATTATAGGAAACTTTATCCTCAGTTCAGAAATTAGCACTATATACCTTGCAATATCCCAATTTCTCCAAAATCTGGACTATAATTTACTAAAAATGGAAAGCTTCTCACTGTTTTGAGATAATAACATTTGCTGCAAAAATTGATCCTATTTTGTGCTAATTTTCTACTATTGAGCAAAGGATAGGACACACCAGGATAGTTCACAAATAAGACAGATGACTGGTTAAGAAAAATGCTAAATTTTGAGGAAATAAATAAATATTTATATAATTATTAATCAAATTTGTATGGTTGTCTATCTCACAAAAACCAACTCTAGGTGGTGTACAACAACCTGATAAAACAAGACATATATAAACAGTCATTGTAAAAAATAAAAGAATCAGTATTTAAAAATATTATTAAAAGCAAAATATACAAATCCTAAGCAGAAAGAGAATGAGAAATATCCACCTCAGTAGTGGAGCCATTTAGACATGTCTTCGGTTCCCTGTGATTCCCAGGTTTGGTGACATAACCAGATCTTGAGGGACATCAAGAGGAATAGGGCTAATATAATTCTTTTTTGGGGGGGGAAATGTTTCATAAGGTGACACCGACCAAATGAACATTCCTAGCTGATGGTACAAAACAAATGTATATTTTGGGATACCTTGTTTCATTAGGACTACCATTGGGTAGCAGAATGAAATAATTATAAAAATTCTTTGTGAATGGATTAAAGATAAATGTCAAAGATAGAGGGAAGGAAGAAAAATAAGATTCTATAAAAGTTCTTAAACCATCCAGCTAGAAGCCAGCCACTAAATGTCTTACATTCTCTGAAGACAGAAGCTGGAAAACTCTAAAATGAGCAAATATCTAACTATGTCAGTTTCTCTCCAGCTTCCATTTCGGAAGACATCAAGACTGAACTATGTGATAATCTGATTACGAAGACCACTCTGATCCAAGGACAGATCTGTCAAGTTTTTCTCCTCCTCTCCCTAACAAAGTATTTTAGAATACTAAGACAAGCCTAAAGGTCGAATCTAAACAAAACTGTTTCACCCTTTTGATAGGTAATTTCTTCCTTTCTATCCAGCTTCCAAAATTTTATCCGAATCCCCATTTCACAACATTTTGAATTGGCAATTGGTAAAATTAGAGGCACCGATATCACCTCAAATAAGTTTTCAAAAAGTCCTGAATCAACTTATTCCACTGTGGCTTTAATGTTTGTAACAATGTAGTACATGAACCTACTGTTTCTTTTAAAACCAATCATTAGATTGTAGCTTTTTACTCAAAAGATCAGCACAGAGAACTTCCTTCCTGTATAATAGTTTCATTTTGAGCACTGTGTTGGGAAAGAAAAAAAAATTTAAACAGCAGTTTTCTGCATGAATAATGACCGTTATTAATCTATCTTTTAAGAGGCCACCTCCCTGCTACAAAACTTGATCAAATACTGCACTAGATGTCCAAAAATGTTGGCTGATTTTCATATTGTCAGTATCCATTTCAATGGAATTGTTGAGTGAAAAACAGTTTGATACAGCTGCCCTAAAGCCACTTCACAATCACTAAGCAAACAGCACAACTAACTTTGCACAACATGGTTTTTACTTAGTGCAACCCCAGCTGAAAAAGTACAGCTCACTGAGCTACTTCCTGTAGGCTTAAAAGATTGAGCTTATATACAGAAGCATCCAAAGAAGGAAGAGTGGATGGGGATGGGTTTGTTTCCATTTTGACATTGAGTGACTACGATTCTAGACACGTCCTTGCTATAAAACTAAATAATTCCTTGCCTCCTCCCAAAAATGCTTAATCATATTTATGTCATCAGGCCTTAAGAAGCATACCAAGTTGATTTTGTAGAAAAAGCCTGGAGTCCACTGTTCTTAAACTGAAAAAGTGATCTATGTAAAAAGATACATTCAAAAGATACAAAGTGTTACTAGTTTCTTCTCATTTTGTGTTGTACTAGCCAAGTTACAGCTATTTACAATTCTTCCATATCCAGCAAGCAATGTTTACAGAAAACAAGTGCCATTTTTCAGAACTGGATGAATAAATACCTCTTCAAGATTTTAGGCAAGAACAATGCAATACCCACAGAGGAAGTTAATAAACAATAAGGAAATAAAGAAAACTAACTGCTCTAGAAGGATCACCAAAGTCAATCTGCAGGTTACCCATGGCTTTGATTATAGCCATGATGGATTGGATGGTGTTGCTGTAAACCACTGCTTTGTACTGTCGGCACTCCTCTTCTGAGTATCCATCTTCATGGATAATCCTGGAAAGGAACAGAAGATTTTTAAAAATAAGTATATTATGTATCTACAAAGGTTTTAACATTATTTTGTAAATACTACTTTGTTAAAGAGTCTTTTCTATGATGTAATGTCACTAATATGAAATGAGTTTGCCTTCTGCTTTTGCCCATTCCTGAGCTGACCCACAATTAGCGACAAGAATATGCCTGAGACCGGGGACAAGGAGACATCAACAATATGCTGATGATACCCAGTTGAACATTTCTGCCAGCTGTCCAAGTGAAGCTGTTGAGGCTCTGTCCCAGTGTCTGGAGGTTGTGAGGGTTCGGACGGGAAAGAACAATCTAATAACTGAAGCTCAACACTGCCAAGACTAAGCAGTTATGGGTTCTGAGTTGCGCATATCCAGGAACTGGAATGTTGTCATGTTTTGTTCTGAACCGTGTGACACTTCCCCGTGCAGAATCTGAGGGTTCACTTGTATTCACAGTTCTTACTCAAAGAATAGGGGGAAACTGAGGTTGCTGGCTCTTTGCACAACTGTGAAAAGAGAACTCCACCATATTGTACAACAGCACAGCGAATATTCCACTTTTCCACTTTAAATCTGCCATAGTTCACATCAGCCCTCAGTTCTATTTTCTGCAGTCCCCAGAGGCCCTCAGAATCATGTTTGTGAAATTCAATAACAAATTACATAATTACATCAGCAACATAATTTTCCTCTGGTTTCTGGTAGAAAACAGTACAGTGGCTTAACTTTTAAAATGTTTAGCATATTTATAAAGCAAAAAAAGCCAGAAAACCTCAAAAACGAAGGAAAAGTGGGAACATTTCCTGATCGTGGTGTAACAACTAGACAACTTAATGGTTCTCAAGTGTCAAAAACAAGTTCGGGGTTGGTTTTTTTTTAAATGCATTAAGCCTCTGGCTAATGTAAAGCAAGATGAAAACTATGGTTTTAATTGCCTTTGATAAAGCACAATTACTCAAACTTGTCAAAAAAACACTAAACATTACGGGGATATTAACATCTTCCATTTAAACTTCCTAGGAGCTAGAATAGCAAGGTATGTTATCAATGCAGATATTACCTAGCCATCATGGATAACAAATTAAATTAATTATAACTAGCACCCTTATAACTAGCACTCAAATTAAAGAGAAAATTTATCTAATTCTCTAAAGTCATCTTTTGACAGTGACTACCTAAGTGGAAAACTATTTCCCAGATCTCCCATCATTTAGCTTTATTGGATCATCCTTTCTTTTACTTAAAGCACTCAAATACTGTAACCATTCCTAGCAATGTAAATGCTCCATCTCTAAATAACTTGAGCTAAATTGACAAGCAGCTGGAACATTGAGTGCAAAGTTTAAGTACCCCAAAGCGGATGCCCAATGAACACTGCTGGGTTCAGAGGGAAAATAAGAGTTGTTTCTGGAGCTCTGGTACATGGTTCAATTGAGACCTTAGCCACCATTTGAAATTAAAGGGTGACAATAGCCTCAAATAAAATCATGGCAATATTGGCAAAATCATGGCAACAATCTATATGTAGGGATCTAAGAGGACCACCTGGTTTTCAGTGGAACTCCAGTAATGAAACAGCGTAGGAGATCTCTAAAGCAGAACTGGAAGAAAATGAAGAGTGTCCCTGATCAAACATAGGGAAAAGGCTTTCTTAAGATTACCTTGTGAGAAGTGAAGTAAAATATAGTTATTTTTCCATGAATGTCACCTACAAAGAGAGACAACTGGTGCCCAGTTTGTATGTTAGAAGAGCTCTCCTAATGCCTTCAGCACTATAGGTGAAATGATCATGAAATAACTTCATTAATTACACAAATCTTACAGAAGCTCTCCTACCGTTTATCCCTATTCATTATGTGGAAAATTACAATTAGTTCTTATACAGATAAGTTTTTAATAGAGTTTCATCATAGTTTAAGAATAAAAAATCGTTAGCAAAATATGTGTAACATGGCATAGAAGAGTAGAATAATTTTTAATTAAAAAACAATGCTTACTTCATCTGTTTTACAATTGTGCTCTTCCCAGACTCCCCTGCACCTATAAATAAAAAGAGAATGTCAGAAATAGTAGTTGTGCTATATAAATGAAGAATGTTAAAAAATATGAACAAGGGTAAGATTTAACAGTGTAATTTCCTTCATTGCAATAACCAACATCTTTCCATTGCAAAATTTTAGAAATCCTAAGATTTGGATTATTTAATACCACTACCAAAAGAAAACTGAATTGGGAACACCTTGGATTATTTTCAAGGTATAAGTATATTTTGCAAATATAAGTTATTTGAGTAAGTCTAGAAGTCTAGCATTCCCACATAAATTATTTTTTAAATGAATCTGATTCTAAAAATATGTTGATAATTGATCCAAACACTGGTGCCATTACTTTCATTTATTTCCAGTGATTATTTTTCCCTTAGCTAATATCTGTTCAATTATATCTGAGAAAATCAAATTATGGCTTATCTTCATTTATCATTATGAAATAGATGTCACTGATGATAAGAGAAAAAAAAATAACAGAAAAGGAAGTTTCACAGGTCTGTTCAAAGAGAATTAATAGTTCTGGGCCTTGTCATATCCATTAGTAATTCTTACCAAATCAACCTTACATAAAGAAGAAATGTGGGAAGTCATAGTACAGGAGTTAAATTCCTTCTGACACAATAATTTTAGCTAGCAATATTCAAGTTCTGATAGATTTCTGCTCAAACCTCTATTCCCAGAAAAAAAAAGCTAGACATATTACAGATGCAAAAAACTCAACTTACAACAGGTAATTTAACAACTGTTTGTGGTCACAATGGCCTCAGAACGGGTATTTTTTTTTTGGAACTTCTGGCCTTTGTAAAACGTGACAGTGCTTCAGATCATATGATCACATTTCAGGCACTTGGAAATCTGCTTGCATTTACAACTGGTTGCCTGGATGTCCTGGATCATGTGATCGCCACTTGTCAACTTCCCCAGAAAGTTAACTGGGGAGCCAATGGAAGGTTGGAAGCCTTTCTCAGACTTTCAAAAACCCATGCTACTGATTTTTCCCCTCTGAGGTGAGGAGAAAGCAATAGTGGTCAAATGTCAGTTTTCGAAAAGCAGAAAAGCTGGTGTGTGCCCGCTGGTCATTGCCCTCTCCACCAGAGGGACAGAATCACCTCCATTCACTAGCTCTTTTTTAGCTTTTTTCCTGCCTGAACTTAGAATTCGCTAGCTCAGGCAGCTTTTCAGAATGCTAGAAATAAATTTTCTGAGCTAGCGAATAGAAACAACTCCATCCCTCTGAAAGGGAGGGGAAAGAGCTAGCGAGTAAACACCAGCAACTGAAGTGACATTCGCTCGCTAGTGCTTTCCCCTCCACTCTGGAGGGCAGAACTGAAGGGTTTGCTAGCAACCTGAAAAGCTCAAAATGGCTTCTGAACTTTCCAGAACACTAGCAAGTGTCATTGTTCTCCCAAGTGCAATACGGAAAGGGCCTAGCCTCTCAGGTATGGTGGGAGGTGGTACCCGCTCCCCACCCCACCAAGCCCATGCCCTCTCCCTGGCACTGCGCTTAACCTGCTTAACAACTGCAGGTGGGATTGCAGTCATTGAATGAAAGTCACATGGTGTCTCACTTAACAACTGCTCCCCTCAATAACCCTGATTTGGGGCCCAATTCCAGTTGTAAATTGAGGATTACCTATATCTATATTTTTAACTGATTGATGGTGTTAAGTGAAGTAAAGCATACAAAAAGAAACTCGCTACTTTCACCAATGAGGTTTGTAATCATTGAAAAGAACATGAATGCATACCCACTATAAAGTCCCTAATATTTTTTTTTTTTTAAACCCACAGATAAATAAGTCTCCCCTGTCACTTTCCCCAATCTCTGCTACTCTCCTGGAATTATTTTCTCTGAATTAAGTGAAGTACTGTATTAGAAAATCACCAAAAGTAGATTGTGCACACTGATAACTCACAACACTCCTCAGAATTGGCCAAATAATCATTTTTTAAACGAATTAACAACAATCTTTGGAGGACCAATTTTCAAATACCACCATGGCACAAAGCACCTGAATGGCTTTCTATCCTCATTTTCCTTATTGAATTGTTGAGAGTCAATTAGGGAGAGGGATTTCCTACATTGCTTCAAGGTTCATGAAAGAAAACATGATCCCCAAATAGTGTAGAAATCAAAAAGTTTTGAATAAAATTGTTTTTGTTACCTTTGATCGAAGAATTATGACGAACCAGACGCTTCATCCACCAAAAAAATCCCAATTTAAACTCTTCCTTTCTCTCAAACAGAAAATCTGGCTCTATTTACTGGTCTTGAGATAGACTACTGAATAGAAAGTAGCTAGACTGATATATTTCTCTATTAGGTCTATGCTATTTTAAGATTTTACAAGGAGATCTATTTTTCTAGCACAGGAAATACATGTGTATGTCTGGTGACATTACAGCTTCTTTGGGAGAGAAGAAAGGGCTCCATAGCAAAGATACCATCAGAAGAAAATTTTTAACTATGTGTCTTATTAACACATTCACTAACAAGTTCAGATCTGCAAGCTGTTATCTACAAATGACCAGCTGTTTGAAGCGTCACAAAATATCACTAAGTTCCGATTTCTCATATAGGACAGTTATCCAGCTAATCTAGTTGCTCTTAATTACTTCTGAATGTGTTAGAAATGTTATACAAGGGGACTTGCAACAAATTGCCACAATTATTCCACTAGACTTAACAGCCCCTGTTTTGACACATGCAGTAGGCCAAAACTGACAAAAATTTACCTACATGTAAATCACAATGACCAGTTGGCAGAATTTAAATATTCTCAATTTCATTGGGGATTGATTTAATTCCAAATTCAACTCAAGCCACTTCTTTTTAGTCAGTCATACTTGCTAATTAAAGCCAAAAGAAAACACAATATGTTTGATTAAAGACAATTCGTTCCAGTACTCATTAGCACATGAAGTAACAAGGACCAGTGCACAACTATACTATGTTCATTGTTTCTGGAAGTTAACATTGAGCCTTGAAAACAGGCTTAGAGTTGGAAGTTCTTAAACCCAAGAAAAAGCATTCAGGCAACTTAAGCAGCTGCAGCCTTGCTAGAAAACATAGAGAAAACAAAAGTGGAGAGTTTATGGTTCAGATTAGCTTTGGGTTCACTGAAACAAAATGAGGGATTACCCAAAAATTGGCATTGGAAGCAATTTTTAAAACATTCCTCAAATGAACTCTATTTTCCCAACATTAGAGCTTTTCTGAAAAGTATAAAATAACACTCTTAATGTGTTATGTGTACGTGGGAAGGCATGATTAAAAACCATAATGAGGTAACAGAAATTTTTAAAATAGGAATACATGCAGGCTATCTCAATAGCACCCTTGCCTCTCTCTTAATTTTAAACATTAAGACAAAATCAGTGCTGTGTGCCAGATCTGTGGTTTCTACAAGAGATTCAAAGTAAATACTGATTATCAGGTGTTACTATCTAATTCTGAATTTGAATCTGCCATATAGAGTAGCTATGTTGTGTTAGATGAGGCTGTTCTGCCTAATGCCAGCTGGAAGGATCTCTTCCTAGTTATCCATAGCAATCATCTAATAATGATGTTATCCATTCAAGTCGTGTCTGACTCTTAATGATTCTAAAGGCCAGGTCTCTCCACATCTTCCGATTTTGCACTGCTTCTTTGAATTTATCTTTGCTCTGGCTGGTGTCAGCTTTGATGGTGTTCTTGTTTTCTCTGGCAGCCTGGTTTCTTTTTACCAGTAACTCTTCCCAGCATAACTGCTTTCTCCAGTGAATTCCCCTACATGACATGACCAAAATAAGTGAGACATAATTTTGTAATTTTTCCTTCTAGTGACATCTGGTGTTTTGCGCTCCAGTACTTGCTTGTTGGTCAACTTTGCTGGCCAAGGAATACACAGGAGCCTTCTCCAACAACACAGCTCAAGTGAGTCCATTTTCTTCCTGTCTTGCTTTCACAACCATAGGTAGCTATGGGCAGCACAATAGAGTGGGCTATTATATTTGGTTGCCAAGCTGATGTCCTTGCTTTTCCACATTCGGCTTATGTTCATCATTGCTGTGTGACCCATCTGGTAATATAGAGTTATTTTTTAAGATAGTATTACCAGATGAACTGTGATAAGAAAATATACATATTCCACCTGTGCCTTCCTCAAGGACTATTATGACTCCCATCAAATTAATATTTTACATTTGAAAATGGCTGAAACATATATAGTATTATGATTATTATGACACTAAAAACTTTAATGATACCTTTAGGCTTTAAAAAAAAAATACATTTGGTAAATGTGACATAAGGCCATTCATCTCTACCTATGACGGAAGTCTTTTATAAACTTTGATAAGAAGAAATTGACTTGTCTTTGTTTTTGGTTTAATAATCATCCAAGAAAAATCTTAATATGCTTCCATGTTGAAGAAGCTGGCGGACTGGTATTCTTTAGACAGCTTTCTAACAATCTTAATAACTTTGTAGTATTAGAGCCTAGTTACAGGTAGTCCTCAACTTACAACTGGTTCTAAATCTTCCTAAAGAAAAGATTCCAAGCTCAGGGCATGCTTGTATTTCCAAGCAGGGATGGAGGCCAAAATCCCCCTCTCCTCATTCCCATAGAGACAGAGAGAGAAGGACCCCAAGCTCCATGCCTGTCTGAACCTCAGCAGCCAAAATCCAAGCACAGACTGAGCCTAAAACTGCATCCTTGCCCATTCCTTGCCCCGTTTCTGGCCCTTTTGCTCTTGAAAGGCTGCCTACCAGGAAGGAATCTCAAGTCTATGCAGAGCTGAGATTTCATCCTGGCAGGCAGACATTTCACTCTCCAAGGATTACCTGCCAGAAGGGAATCTCAGCTGAGAGGTCTCAGCTCACAAAGGGCAGCCCTTTCTGCTTAAGGACTGCAATTAGATTGCAATCAGCCACATGGGCATCTCATTTAACTAACACCTAGCTCAACACCAAGATTTCAATCCCATTTGTGGTCATAATTGGGATTGAAATCTTGGAAGCTACCTCTAAATGGATTCATGGTTGTTTGTTTTTTTAACTGCACCAATAACATTTGTAACATTATAACAAGCAGAGGCCACAGATTGTATAAAAGCTAAATAAATCATGCCAAACCAGCACTATACCATTAATCTCTCCTCTGACAACCTAAAGAGCATTAACAATATGTATGTAAAATCAAAGGATATTTGTGTGAAAACACAAACAGATGATTTGCATGAAAAGTCTCAATCCTGGCAAACCTGATTCCTGTAAATGTAATTTTCGTAACAGCAATGCAAAGCTTTCTTCTGCAGTCTTTAAAAAAAACTTCCAGTCTAATACTGTTGATAAGTAATCTATATGCACAGAATGCGTTTATTTATTTAACAGTGATTCTGGGTGATTAACAAACTTAAAACTGAACTCATAAATGAAAAGTAGGACAGAGCAAAAACAGCTTCTTGGGTTGGCACAAGATCTGTTAAGCTGTGTATTTCAAGGCTTTAGGAAGAAAGATCTTTTCTTTAAAGAGCTTTGCTGAAAGGTTACCCACCTGGTCAAAGCAGGAGTAAACAGAGGGTTAGTCTAAGTAGAAGAAATTTATCATAATTTTACTGCAACCTCCTTCAAAGAAGGGTTCAGCCAGAGAAATTTTAAATTACCCATTTCTTCATTTGTGACAACTAATTATAGCACATCTGGAATACCAAGAACTACTTCCTGTTCCAGAAGTTTTCCCTGTAAATTGCTGGACATCCTTAAAACTACCAGATCAATGTGCTCTTTCATATTTCCAACTTTAGCATTCCAATCTTCAATCACAAGCAGCTATTATTATTATTATTATATTATTATTATTATATATTATCATCATCATCATCATCATCATCTCCTTTGTTCATTAAACATGAAACTCAGTCAACTGTATATTTAAAAATGCATCACAAAGACCATTGGTGCTAATGGTTGATATGGGTTGCTGTATTATTATTGTTGTTATTTGTTATTATTAAACCAGAGCTGCCATTTCAGAGCTTTCCAAACCTGGGATGTTGTAATGTATCAGGGTAATATACTGTGTGGCCTTCTGCAATTGATCAACAGATATTTTCTCAATGTGCAGATTTTTTAAGTGCCACCCAAGATTTTTTGGTATAGCACCCAGTGTGCTGATAACTACTGGGACTTCCAGGGCTGGGTTATGCCATAATCTTCCAACTTCAATTTTCAGATCTTGATACTTTGTGAAATTCTCAGTTCTTTGTCTTCTAGTCTACTATCCCCCTTATATAGCCACATCAATTAGCTGCACCTTCTTCTTTTCAACCAGTTAAATCTGACGATATAAGACTTAATCAGATTGTATTCACAAATTCCACAATATTTTAATCTGCTCATTTTTGGTAACTTTTTCAACTATATGTTCAGCATTTTTCATTTCCGGTACATGAACATTTTTAGAGATGTTCCAATGAATCATTCTGGCAACTGTATTATGATGTTGTTTATAATCAAGTCTGTGCAAACTTCTTGCAAGAGCCAAGTAAATAGTCCACTGTTTCTTTGTATATCTATAGTTTGAATCATTTGATGATTTTTCAATTCCGGCCTTGATTGCATAAGTTCAAATGGCTTCCTCTTGCAGAGCCAAGATCAAGCCTTCAGTCAAATCAAGCCAATAAGTAGATTTAATTTTTTCAAAATAGACTTCTTTAAAACATATGTAACCATCCCTTTGCCACTAAAAATACTCCATGCATTATCACTTATGATCCAGTTTGGAAGTATTAAAAGGGTGAAATAAAATATTAAAAGGAATGTTCAAAACATGCAAAGCAGAACTTAGCTATTTTGAGTATTCCAACCATTTCAAACATGCTGTGATTGGGTTGCTTTTTTTTTAATATTCCAGCTCATGGCACACTAATATAGAATAGTCACTTCTGGCAACTGGTTTAGACTGGATGAGAAGATGTGGAAATGGAATGCTGAAAAGGAAGCAGCAGTTAAGTACATGGCAACTAGCATTCTGTCTAGAATGCTAGTTGCAATTGCAAACTTGCCTAGTAACTTCTGCTTTTAAAAATTACAAGAAAAGTTCACATGGGTGGTACTGTTCATTATTTTACACAACCTACCAGATGTCAGCTGTCACACAGAGCAAGACTGGGTTAATACTTGAATACAAGAATGCCAGGAAATTTCAGAGCTGAAGGCTAGACTGGGAAGTTAAAAAAATACATTTCAGAAAGCAATAATAAACCACGTCTGCATTGTTGTCCCCAAAACTATATGGATGTCAAACTCAACTCAAAGAGATTTAATGTTTAATGCAAAGGGTTAAGGCATAGTACAGTATTTAGTGCAATAGTGTTATTAATCTGCTCAAGCCCTGTAAATGCAAATGATACTATGTTATTTTGGACCAGTTTGATGAACTCTGGTGTGTTTGTGTTCATTTCCTGTATCCTCTCATGCCTTTTATGGGGGAGTGAGGGGGAGTATCTCTATGCAGAGAGGCTGAAGGTACTGAAAACTCTTAACCTTGAAAAGATAAAACAGAGGAAGATATGATAGTCTTCTTCAAATACCTAAATAAAATTAATATAAGGTCCAAATTGTTCCCAAATTCCTAAGAGCTGCATAAAGGCTAATCAATTAAATCTAACTTAATGTTGGGGGGAAATAATAAGAGCAGTGTGATGGTAGAACTAATTATCCACCAAAAAAGTGAACTACAAGGTGCTTGTTCATGCAAAAGCTAGACAGTTAACTGTCAATGATCAGTGATTGGGATTTTTGCCCTGAGAAGGGGTTAAATATGAGAAACTAACAAGTCCCTTCCAACTCTTTGATTCATTCTTCTCCTGTATTGAGGAGGACTTGGAAGTTGCGAGACACTCAGCACTAAAAAAAATAAAGACCCTTTTAACTTTTGTCCAACACTGGCATTCCAAGTCTCTCGACTTATGCATAGTTATAAATAAAAATGTATGTCCAAATCAGCAATATACTTGTTAAATAATATTTACTGTGATGTTAGAATGTAATGTTTTAAGAATATTCTTATTAAAAATTACTACAATAAATTGAACCACAGAATTTTTAATCAGAGAAAACTATTTCTTTTAGTATTTTTATGCAGAAAAATGTGCATTGTAGAAAGATCAATTACAGTTTACATCACTGATTTAAACAGACGATAAGCTGACAGTTCCTTTTGTAAATTTCATGACTTCCAGTCATTTGCAGCTGGCACTACTGCATTAACAGGAAACAGAGAAAAAAACCATGAAACTTCAGAGGACAGAATTAGAAATAAAAGCAGATATAGGATAGTATTTGAAAGATAGTGTATACAGGCCAATCTATACATTATTAAAACTCTCGGGTCTGTAACCCTTAACTGGATGAAATAGTGCATATTAAGGCAACAGTTTTTGAACCAAGCCATCTCAAAGGGCTAATTTACAGAATGCTTATAAAATATAGAATCCATGATTCTCATGGAATTGAAATTTTGCAAATTTTATAAAATATTTTATTAAATAAAAATTATCACAAAACTGCTTATGACATAATACAAATGTCAAAGCTATTTTCTGTGATCAACTCCTCCTGTTTTGACTGTTGTTCAGTTCAAGATGGGCTGTTTTCAAGGCAGACACATCTCTGAATATTTCCCTGAATGTGTAAGAACTTTTCCAGCA
>JANHJO010010480.1:130262-141379 GCA_032468235.1 Pseudoxyrhopus heterurus
GGTGCCTGGCAACTGACTTATATTTATGACGGTTGTAGTGTCCCGGGATCACGTGATCACCTTTTGTGACCTTCTGACAAACGAAGTCAATGGGAAAACCAGATTCACTTAACGGTGTTACTAATTTAACAACTGCAGTGATTCAATTAAGAAATGTGGCAAGAAAAGTCATAAAATGGGACAAAACTCACTTAGCAAATTTCTCATTTAGCAATATAAATTCTGGGCTCAATTGTGGTTGTAAGCCGAGGACTACCTGTATATTATTAAAATAATACCAGGCAGCCTGTGGCCTCCTTGGGTCATGGTTTCAGAGTTATTTCCTTACCGGATTCCCCATTGCCTTTCAGCAATGGTAAAGCTTTCTAATGCCCTTGAATATGACCAAGATAAGGGCGGAGCTCTTGGGGACATCAAGAGCTCCGCCCAGTTTCAGATCATATTGCCACTGCTCCAATAGGAGCATCAAATTCAGAATCTGACCACTATCCTGAGTGAGCTGTAGATGACCTGGCTATCTTGGAAGCTATGAACTCTCAAGCCACCACATTCCCAGGGAAGAGAAATCAAAGTCCCCATGAACCAGAAGCTTGGGTAACTCCACTGCCCACACAGAAAAGGCATCAAGGAGCTCAGGCGAGAATTTTGTTATGCAGCAGGGAGGTTGGTACAATAGCAAGAATCCCAACTGATCTGTAGAGCCCAACTTAAGAAACAGGTTCACAGCCAGGATCCCGCAAAACCATAGGAAATTCCCTGCTAACGATCCCAATACACAAAACCTCTGTCTCAAAGTCTTGATTGACAGCACACATGAAACTCAGCTGGCAGATTTCAAAAACAGCAACCATCTCCTTCATGCCCCAGCTAGGTCTTGGTAATATGTTTTATTATGGTGCTACTGAAAAGACTTAAATTTCTGGTTTTTAGTCCAGTTGCCTCCAGAAAATGCACCTTTGGGACAACCATGACCTGGATGAATGAGAATCTCTAGAGACTTCTGGTTTTTGGAAAAAAAGATTTTGCCTAAAAACTGGGTTTAGAAATCTTCCCAAGTTTCTTAATTTAAAAAACAAACTTTTTTTTTATTTGTCCAATTAATATTTTTATGATGTTCTAGTAATATCTCTATGTGAGATTTTCATACAGTGACAGAGTTAACAGATGAAATGCTAGCATGTGATGAAAAATGGCATGATTCAAGATTTAATTTAAGTTTAATCTCTCATTAAAGCATAGCTGAAGAGAAGAATATAGTCTCATTCATTTAAATAAAGACTAGGATTTGCGTAACCATCATATGCTAGTATGCCCCAGGAGACCTTTTTTTCTAATTACCACTCCATGAAATTATTTTGATCACTACATTAGCCTCCATGTAAACAATCTGTTAACAAGGAGTGTTCCTTTGCACTAAATGCTCAGCGCTTCTATCCCTGTTCCTATGTTTCATTGCTGTATCTGAATACGTTATTTTTAAACTACGTTTTCGTACCTAATTTTGCCATTATGCCCCTCTTCTTGTGCAAATCGAACTACTCACTGAATCTGATAGATAGTAACTTCCACTGATTGCAATTATTCAACCTTCCTATAACCTGAGCTACAATTTCAGTTTCAATATTTCAGTTTAACAGTTGATGTAATGATTCTGTATGGTCTCTTCCTTTAGAGCAGGGGTGTCAAACTCAAGGGCCACCATCTGGATCCGGCCCATGGGGTGCTTAGATCTGGCCCTGGAAACGGTGAAGGACCGGCCCGCGGTGCCTCTGCCAGCGAAAACAGAGCCCTCCTGAGCTCCATTTTCACGGGAACAGGGTTTCAGGAGATCAGCGCAGCCGAAAACAGAGCTCGGGAGCCCGTTTTCACTGGCAGAGCGCTCGGGCCGCCACAGGCACCCCCAACATGAGTGATGTCAAGCTGGCCACACCTACCCCGCCCCCCCAAGGTCAAACACAACCCTGATGCAGCCCTCAATGAAATTGAGTTTGACACCTCTGCTTTAGAGCCTGAAACAGAGTATTCCCCTCCAAGGAGAGATTTAGATTTGCTCCTCCACTCCCAACCCCCTTTTGACACGAGTTACAGTGCTGGAAGACACACAAAAGGGTCATCTTGCTGGCAGAATCATGTACTGTTTGAGCCAAAGTCCTTCCAGGCCCCCACTGAAAGCTGGCATAAATAATTCCTCCCTTTTAATTTTACTGTATAGAGAGTAATGCTCCTGCTCCATCTTATCTGCCATTCTGGGGAGATTTTGGATGAGACATTTGGATGACAAGCCAGCTTTGCTGACAGAAGGCTTTCATCCAAGATCCACCTCTTGAAGAATGAGTGAGACTGACCATTTAGCTTAGCCGGATGAATTTAGATGCAGGAAAAGTTGACTGTAACTCAAAAATCATGTTTAACTTATAGAACTTCTTAATTTCCTTTGTATATAAGCAATAATGGAAGAAGGAAGCCAACATTTAATTCTGTTTGTCATAGCGCCAGAAAAGGCCAGATCTTCGCTGCTGCAGCTGCTAATATCGCTACAATTAAACATATAAACAATAAATAGGATGAGACCAGCCATGTGTTTAGTAGATAGTTCTAAGTCACAAAGATTCCAAGGTCTGTGTTCTTCCTTGTTTGGCACCATTAGCAATCTTTGCAAAGCACTGCCAAGACAAAAGCTATAATCTCCCATAGAAATGGGCATGCTTTAGCCCACTGATGACACGGAGTAGATAATCCCTGCATGAAAGTTCCAGGAAAGGAGAAATCATTTAAGACAGGGATCTCAACAAGAGAAACCTTGCAACTCCTTTATGGTTTCTGTGTTTATTTCCGAATAAGGTTTTTTGGGCTACAGCGCATATCAGATGGATGAACATGCAATCCTTAATTGCATATTCGAATAGGAGGAGGATTTGTGAATGATAAGTTCAGAGGAAAGTGATACAAAACAATACAGAGCATAATCAAGAACTGTGCTACTAACAGCAGCTATTTAAAAGCAACATCAGTCATAACCCTGTTTACCTTGTGTTGGCAAACCAGTGAAATTTCATTAAAAATACATTTTTCCAGTTAAGATATACATGATATGAACTTTTTGACCAGTTGTAATTCATCTACTTTACACAGGAGTCTCTAGCTTTTGTAGCACTTTGCTTACATTCTCGAAAAGAGGGAGTTTTGGTTTTGGTTCCACTGGAAAAAAAAAACATGTTATTTTCTATGAAATCCTGAGTTTCAAAAAAAATCAATATTCATTTATAATTTAGCAAGATTCCATAGTAGCTCATGAGAGGGCTGAAGCATTGTTTCTCTTTCTTTCAAGGGGAAGAGACTCTGGAAACTTGGTGGCATGTACAGGTGACAGAACACACTTCCTTTAAGTCTACCATACCTGGAATGTGAAAATAAAGATAACCATCAGATACCAGCAAAGAAACAAAGAGAACTCTCTTTGCTGCCCTCTAGTAGTTCTTTGGATTTAGCAGTACAGGTTTGGTAGCCCCAATTTTGTCAACAAAACTCTGGTAACAAACTCAGGAAGGAGAAATAATCATTTAAGACCCTAATTCCCAGTCCGTGGGCCAGTACCAGTCCGTGGCCTGCTGGGAACCAGGCTGGGCATGCTGCAGGCGAGCGCACAAAGCTTCATTTGCACAAGTGACGGGTGCACGCATAAAACCATCCCATCCTCACTGCCGCCACAGCCGGTCCACAGAGCCAGAAGCAGGTTGAGAAGCACTATTTAAGATATACCAGAACAGGAAGGCCTGGATTTTTAAACTCATACCTTTTTGTAAAAGGATTCCAATCCAGCTCTGCCTAGGGTATCACAAACAATATAGCAATAGCACTTAGACGTATATACCGCTTCACAGTGTTTTACAGCCCTCTCTAAGCGGTTTACAGGCTCAGCATGTTGCCCCCAACAATCTGGGTCCTCATTTTACCGACCTTGGAAGGCTGAGTCAACCTGGAGCCACTCAGAATCGTACTCCTGGAGTGAGCAGTGAGTTAGCTACCTTCTAACCACTGCAGTACCAGGGCTCTGTTATCCAGTAAAACAAGACCTTTTCAGTATAGGTAGTCCTCGACTTACAACAGTTCATTTAATGGCCGTTCAAATTAACACGGCACTGAAAAAAGTGACTTATGATCACTTTTCACAGTTACATGCTTTGTAGCATCCCTATGATCATTGATCAAAATTCAGATGCTTGGCAACTGGCTCATACTTATGACCATCCCAAGGTCACCTTTTGCGATCTGACAAGCAAATGGGGAGGCCAGATTCACTTAATAACCAAGTTCACTTATCAACTGCAGTGATTCACTTAACAACTGTGGCAAGAAAGTTCATAAAATGGGGGCAAAACTAATTTAACAAATGTCCCACTTAACAACAGGAATTTTGGGCTTAATTGTGGTGATAAGTCAAGGGCTACCTGTAGATACTTCCCTAAGATTAACTGGGGTTTCCTACTTATAAAGGAAGAAGAAAACAGATTTCTTACCATTTTTTTAATGAAAATCAAGCCATTTATTAACTGAAACTGGGAGCCAGATATTGATATACAGTTTTGTTACTGGGTTTACATTTTTGTATCAGGTGTGTTTTATAGTATACACAATTTTACAGATGCTGCAACTGAAACGGATATTGTGCTTTCTTTGTTTTTCCTATGGGTAATTAAGATTCATATGCTTGCTAGCTGAAATAGCAGCAATCATATATTTCCCCAAGGTAATAACTAGTTCCCTGATCAGAAGCTTTTCCCTTGTCACAGGAAATGGCGCTATTCAAAATGTGCATAGCTGTCTACAGTCCAATTTACAAGTGATTACGGCAGACTCAGTAGGTCGTCCCTGTAAAATCAGCTACTGAGCATCACAGCAGGAAAATGGATGAAATGTAAGTCGCTTTCAAAAGCTGCAATTTAAAAAGCAAGTCCCTTTGCACTCAGTCTTATTTACCTCCAAGCAGACATTCATAAGTTCAGGCTGTAAGTTGTTTTGCATGCTTGTTAGACTTACACCCAGCCTTTTATTCGGAAGATTAAAGTGGCCAACACAATGCTGATTTCTCCCATTGTTTCTCATAACAATAACCCCATTAGGTAAAAGTGACTGGGTCTAAGTTGCCCACAGAATGCAGCCAGTCTCCTCTCCTTCACATTCTATAGCCATGAATTGCTTCAGACAATGAAAATCATATTCAGCCAGCATTTCAAGTGATTATTGGTAGCCTTTATCCTATAAGAGGCTGATCATTTGAACTTCTGGCCATCACAGTTCTTCTAGATCAGGAGTGTCAAACTCCTGTCGTCATGGCATCGTCACATGACATATTAGGACTTCCCCCCCCTTTGCTAAACCAGGCATGGGCATGGCCAGCACATGACGCATCCGGCCCACAGGCCGGGAGTTTGACAGCCCTGTTCTAGATGTTATCTAAAGCACTTTTTTTCTTTATCTGCCCAAAACTTCTCAGCATTCAGACTCCTTGCCTGACCTAGCAAAGGACTAATATAGCCTCGGGTTCCAAAAATCTGGAGCATCCCTAGTTAGCAAACATAATTTCAGATTCCTGTGTTATAAGAAAGAAGATTTTTCTCCTCAGGACTGGCCTGTTTTCAGATATATCCAGCGGGGTGATGCAGCATTTCAGATTTGAAAGCCAAAAGGCACTTCGGAGCATGCATGGGTGTGAAGCAATGGCTCTGTTGATGTTTCCTGAGATTGCACAGCAGCTGCATGATCCCAAGAAGAGGCACAGTTGATCTGAATTTTACTGCTCCTGCATGCTCCAATACACCGTTTTGCCCACCCAGCTCATCCCTTCTTCTTACTTGACCTTTTTCAAAAATGAAGAGTTCCGAATATTGTCATTTTTTTCCCCTCGCAGGAGGCATTTGCTTTAGTATCTTGATACTTTGCCCTTTCCCACCTTCTTTTCTTTTTTTTATAGCCTTTCACCGTCCTTTTTAAAGGCACATTGATTAGAACAGTAAACAGTATTCGAAGTTCTACGGTGCTGTTAGTTTTATATTTCACATCTTAATGATTGCTAGCAGGGAAGTAGTTTTCTTTTCCACAGAAGCCTTATGCTGAATTTACATTTTTGTTGTACTGTCCATCACAACTTGTGACCTTTTTCTCTTTCACCACTACAAACTCGTGCCTTATCCATGTGTGGAAAGGTAAGATGTTTGCCCAAATGTGAACCACTTTACTGTATGTTTGTCTACATGGAACCTAATTTGCCATTTAAATCACCATTAGCTAAGCTTGTTCCAGCAATGGGCAATTTTTTCTCACAGCCAGTTGCTGTGCCCAGGAGTTACATCTCTGCTGCCATCAGAGGAGGTGGGGCTGAAAATCTCCTTTTGCATTTTATAGAGCTCACAGGAGGAGTTAAGCAGATGCTCTAGTCTAAGGCTTCCAGAAGCGTACCACTCATTCTTCGCTTCTGTGCTAAAATTCACACCCTGATCATTCAGTGGCTTCCTGCCAGATTGACTTCCTCTTTGCTCACAAGATGCAGATCCCGTATGAACAATTAGAATAGATATTTTGTGGACTTTATCATTTACATTCCACTATTTACAGATGCAATGAGTGCAGACTGGAGGACTCTTACAACTCCCTGACATGCCTTTTGCAGTCACCAGAGCGCCATTCAAGATTGGTTCAAGCTTTTTCTGCTCCCCCCCCCCGCGCCGAAAAATTGATTTTGGGGCTGTTAAGGAGCCTTGAGGAAATGCAAGCACTGCTCTCTTAAAACCTGAATTGTTTTCAAAAACAGTTTGCTGGCACCACCTGGTTTTAGAGTGCAGACCCGGACCTGCCACGCAAAGCCTGGTTTGGCCCTCAAGCCAACAAAAGTTGCTTAGCCATCCTGGGTTGCAGGGAATGGTGATTATTTTTTCTACTTCCTATTTTTGAACTATTCCAGAAGAAATCACATCACTTACAGGTGCAGCCAAGTGACATAACATTGATTAATTAACTGACCACATCAAGAGTAAAGAACTTCGTGAAAAGATTTTAGAAATTCCCTAAAAACATTGTCTCAATGTCCCGTTTCTTCTACTCACCCCCTGTCCACATGTTTCTTTGCATTGTGAAAATACTGTGTTCTAAAACCTAAATACAAGTAGTCCTCAAGTTATGACCACAATTAGGAGCAGAAATTCTGTGGATAAGCGATTAACAAATTCTGTGTTAAGTGAGTCGTGTGCAATGTTACAACCTTTTTTGCCACTGTTGTTAAGCAAATCCTGTGCTACTAAGCAAACCCAGCTACCTCCATTGACCTTGCTGTCAGAAGCTGATTGGGAAGGTGGCAAATGACCCTGGGATATTGAAACCATTGTAAATATATATATGAATTGCCAAGCGTCTGAATTTTGTTCACATGACAGGGGATACTGTAGCGGTTGTAAGTGCAGAATCTTTTGCAGCATTTCATTGATATATGGTGTTCCATTGCTTTCATCTATTAAAATGACAGTATTTCCATTAAATTAAGTTCAGTCGTCATTCTGTGTTCACTACCTTGTTTAATCAAACTGGGATTGAAATTGACACAGCATATTTATTTGTCTGCTTGATTAATATAGTGTTTATTCATTGCACAATACCTTTTCATTAGCCAAGATACATTTTTTTCCCTGGCCGAGTCCAGTCTCTGTCACACACAAACATGCAAGGTGATAAAATCAAGCAGTTCTATGTATGTATGAAATGAATTTTCCTTGTGACATATTAAGCTGTAATTCAGTTTCACAGATCCATCATCCACTTCTTCTTGACTTTTCTCTCCAGTTCTAGTCTCTTTATCCTAATTACCTATAATCTGAATTCTAATACTTGAACATGAGATAAATTAATTTTAATACATTGTCATTCTCAATAGGTCTGAGCTGTGATACACCTCTTGTTTCCAGAATTCATTACGGCTTTATTGGGAGTGAAAATGAATCTTGCGTAGTAGAAAGACAATTCCTTTAGAAGAAATGATATTAGCTTGTGATAGGTCTCCTATTTAGCTTGTCTTTCGCAGAAAGTGGGCCCTTTCTTAGCCTGCTTTGGTGAAATAGGTTTCCTTAAAAATACTTAAATCAGACTACCTCATGCAGCAAAATGTGAAAAGATAGGAGGAGGCCATCTAGCAAACAGTATGAAGCAGATGGAATAAGTAACACATTAAAGCAAATATCATAAATATGAGACCATAAATCATGTGCAGGAGAGCAGGTTCTCACAGAGGAGAGGAGAAATGCCATCTGAAGGCAGAACTACTGGCGTTAAATTGCAGGGGACTGTGAAAATACAACTGAATGGGAGTTGTGTTCTTTGTCCCTGGAATATATCTCTTCTAATAAAAAAAGAGAGGGGCGGGCGGCAGGAGGACTCAACTCCCATTGGCCAGGTTTCCCTGTTTGTTTCTTCTTTGGTGAATTTGAATATGTTTTCAATAACACAATTTAGAGCAGAATATTTGGAGACCCATAGAGTTAATGCTGAGCTGAGCAGTGCTTATGTGCTTTTGAGGTATCATTGTAGTATTTTGTAACCTCCCCTAAACAGAATTTTCAAAAAAAATAATTTCAAGTACCCCTACAATCCTTGGGGGTAACCCCAGGCAGGCTGATGCTTTCCTTTCGTGCTTTTGTTTTTGTTACATTCAAGATTCAAAATTTTGAATTCAGGGGATATAAGGATGGTGATATTTCCCACCCCAGGAATTTCTACTATCCGAAGCTTTGTAATACGATTTTATATTATGCTCAGACTTTTCTGAGATTGGAAATAAGGTTTGCTGTGCCGGTCCAACTGAGAAGATCTAACCCAGGTTGGATCTTCAGATACAAAAATCCTGCTAGTCGCTGTTAGCTATTAGCTACTGTAAAAATGGGCCCGAAAGAGGATGAGAAAGTTGCATAAAAGGCCTAAGAGAAAACCAAGGAGCTGCCTTCCCCGTGTCACCCTCTTAGACTACTCGGTTTCCAGTGCCTTGAAAGCAGCTGTCTTGTTATGTATGAGTTGGTAGCCGGAGGCTTTACTGGCCTGCGCTTGGTCTGCCTCTCCCCGCCCACCAGGCTCCACATCTCCATTCATCTGGCTTTGTGTGTCAGTTCAGAGCCAGCTCTGCATCTGTGCAACTGCAGAATATTCCTGTTGTGTTGATGCGATTATTCCATTTCCACAGAATGTATAGGATAGAATTCTACAGATAGTGTAGTAGAATAGGATTCTGCTGTGCAGAATAATTCTCTTAAGTTATTTGCGACTGGATCAAGGCTGGGAGGGGTTTGCTTTTGATCTGCCTTTGCCCTTGTTGTTGTTGTTGTTGTTGTTACAATATGGCAGCTCTGCTTTGCCTGTAGAACACCTATTACCCTATGGGAGGTAACTTGTGCCTCACCTACCTCTGGGGTCCTGAATGAAAGAAAGCCTCCTGCTTCCCACTCTCCCCGAAGAGCTTCAGCATCCTGTTCCTAGCAATTGCTAGCCACGTATCTTTCCTCTCCCGCACACTCCAGCTCTTTCAGAACGACGCAGCCATGGTTACAGCTTCTGGGGGGGAAGGACTTGGTTGCGAAACTACCAGCATGTGATCGTTTCACCAGCACAACTTGCAAAAGGCTTTTAAATTCAAGAGAAAAAGAGTGGGGAATATGGAGTTTATTGCAAAAAAAAAAAAGGAAAGGAAAAGAAAGGAAAGGAAGAAAAAAGGGTTGTGTGTATAATGGCAAGGTAGAAATGTAAAAGTAAATTTAACCAAGAGGAATAGCTTCCTGGGAAAGTCATCTGTTGAATGAAATGGATCGGAGTACTTAAGAAGTGTATGTGGTAAACAATTAAAAACAGCATTTGGAATAAACACAAGAGGAATGAATGTGGATAGAAATCAAACATGTGTGACCAGTATGAAAAAAGTGTTTTGAAGTGGCTGGATCTTATAGAGAGAAGGAATGAGGTTCAAAACACAAAACAAATACATGAGACAAGACAAATGGGTCAAGAGTCAGTGCAGGGCCCAGAACATCATGATTGGGCGGATTTGATGAGATCTTAGAGGGAAAAAAAACCACAGAGGCAAAATGTTTACAGAACAAAAGGTAATATATGAAGCAGTGCATGATGTATGACATGGTAGAAACAAGGATGCGTTGCAAGAACGGAAAGATGCGGAGAAGAACGGAAAGATACTGAAAGGTGTAGCAACATTTATTCATCCAGTGCTTTTAATTTTTTATTTATTTTTTATTTATTTTTTGCTTACTATTTCTTGTTTTGCTTATCCCAAAAAGGAACAGTACAGCAGGCAGGCAGATATGGAAAGTTAGTTTTATATGAAGAAAGCTTTCCCTCAGTAATGGCTCCGATTTTGTTGCAAAGATACATAGCATGATTTTTTTCTTCTTCTTTCAGCTTTAGAGTGGAATAGAAATGAAAGATTTTTGTGACTCCAGATGGAGAGCACCTTAGGGCAAGATGCTTGATTGAATATCATTGTTTGAACTCTTTTATCCAGCATCTAATGGGAGGATTGATTGGCTCCTAGTTTTCTCTGTCTGTTCTCGGCTTTTGAGTTGGCCAAATTCACACAGAAGTGAGGCTGCTTTAGAACTGTTTTTTTTTAAATTGTTTTTTTATTTTTTTGAAAGGCTGAGTGGTAGATAAAAGTAGCAGCTTGACCGTCCAGCTGAAGCTGGCAACAGAAAGCCTTAATGGCAAGTCACTTGCTGGTGTAAATGCATCCAATTTTAATCTTCAGCATCTTAAGGTAGAATTAGGAAAGATTCCCATTTGAGGCTGCACAGCTGCTGTCAGTGACAGTAGATTATGTATTTGAGCTAGGTTGAAAAAAGCAAACCTTTTCCCCTTATTATCCCTGCAAGATCCTGTTCAATAGTGGCAAAGTAAGAAGAATACTCTGGATGGTGTATCTGGCTAATCGTAGTCTAAACATGCACATGTTGTTCTGCAACAAAAGATACAATTTGAATCTAACTATATCTGGTTAGATTCAGGGACGTGGTGGCTCAGTGGCTAAGACGCTGAGCTTGTCGATCAGAAAGGTCGGCAGTTCGGCGGTTCGAATC
>JANHJO010010480.1:158439-169933 GCA_032468235.1 Pseudoxyrhopus heterurus
AGTCCACACCTGGCTTTAATTTGTGCCAGTTGTAGTGCAATAAAAACGGGTTGGCAACTGATTCATAACAAGGCAATAGCAATAGCAATAGCACTGTATTTATATACCGTCTATCAGGGCTTGCAACCCTCTCTAAGCGGTTTACAAGGCATGCTCCTACAGCTGTATATTGCTATACTTCACATAAGTTCCTTCCCTCACCCCTCCAAAAATGAATCATGCAACCTTTATGGCTGAGTAGCACTGCAGCTAGGAAGGAAAGACTCATGCCTTCCTTGAAAATGGTGGTTCTGTTCCAGACCAGCTCTCTTCTTAATAGTTCCTTTTGAATAAAGATATATTGCACACTCCCACATGGCACAAATGATGACGACATTGATATTTATGATGATAATTATAAACCACGCATTCAGTTTGAAATCCAAAAACTACGATAGCTACCCTAAATAACAGGCAGGGCACGTTCTCCTTACCCCCTGCCCCAAAAAATACTGTCTAAGTTTCATTATCAAGTAGATTCTCTAAAGCAGAAGAGCCTTTTTCTCATCCAGTAACCCGTCCCTTGGGACTCTTTATGAATAACTGAAGTAGCCAGACTGGACTGTTTAGAGGTTACATACCAGGATCTTGGGAAGGGATTTCATAGGTTCCTTGTCCTTGGGCATGATCCGGATGTAGAATATTGCTGGGAAGATGAATATCAGGCAAGGAGCTGAAGTGGCACCTGGGAAAGTCCAAGAGAAAACAGGTTTAGGATCTTCAGAAAATGAAAACACCCTGGGCTTCGCTTTTCTTCACTAATATATTTTTTGGAAAACGAGACAAGCTCTGACAACAGGACCTCCGGCCTTGCCCCTCATCCCTGGCAGAGTCCAAACCAACTATTGATTTTCGTCCTAGGGTAGTGTTTGAGTTTACAATCAACAGGAAAAAAAGCAATGACGAGTGGCTAGGAGCAAAAACAACAAAGAAGAGCCCTTTGGAATTACATGGCAAACAAAGAGGCTTAATAAGATGGCCTTGATCCTGGAAAAACAGAACAGTGAGGCACCAGCTCAAGGAGTCCCATGGATGTTCTCAAAGGAGTATGGAATAATTATTGTCCTAATGCAATTTCTATTATTAGGAGCTTGTTTATTTAGGGAAGAACTTTGACTCTCCCTTGTGTATTAGAAATACTTTTCAGAAACATTTTTCAAAATATAAATGGAGAATCCATGTTACATAGCGGTAATAGGTTGACATCCGTCATTTTCTTATATATCCTTCCTTCCTTTTCTTTTTTTTCCTGTCACTCTCTTTTTTACTTTCTTTTGCTTTTTACATTTCTTTTCTTTTTTCTTTTTGATATTAGTTTGTATTATCTTTTAGTCTTGTTAAAGTCCTTAATAAAAAGTATCTGTTTAAAAAAAAAAAAAAGATTCCTGGAATGCAAGACTTACCAATTAAGCCAAAGATTCCCAAGATGGAGGGAGCAAAAATAACAAGCAAATTAATAGATGTCAGTAGAAGAAAAGCAATGATGATGTGCCGAATCCAGCTGAAATCCTTGTCTGGAAAAAGCATCTGCTGGATTGCACGGCGCACCTGAAGAAAGACAAAGCAGTCAGGTTCACCTTTTAGAAGCATGGCAGAGTTCTTCGCTGCACATATTTTCGTCTTGACTCCTGTACCACTTTATCACAGCTACTTGAATTTATCCTTTTGCCCAATTGAATAGACTTCTGATCTAATGGCTTAATTTTTTACTTCAGTTTCCATTTCTAATTTGGTGGACTATGGCACCTATGACTATAACTCCTCCTTAATCGTCTACCAGTGCTTACATCTTGTATACTATTCTCCCCTGCTTGTATCTATCACAGCGGTGTTATAGTTTTTAACAACAGGGGTACCTTGGTACTCAATGGCTTTGAAGCTCATTGAATTTGGTACTCAACACATTTTGATGTGAAAATGTTGTCCTTCGTCCTTATTGTTTGTTTGGTACTCAACTCACAAGCTAGTACTTGTCGGTGTTGGCTGCCTTGTGACTCACTACATTATTCCTTATAGGAAAAAATTTGTTTGGTACTCATTGTTTTTGGTACTCATTGCACCTCCTGGAACCAATTAAAATTAAGCAAGGCACCACTGTAAACCACAATGACTTTATTGGTTTACAGTCTAGGCCAGGGGTGACAAACTTGCATCATCATGGCAGCGTCACGTGATGCATCAGGACTTTTTCCCCCTTTGCTAAACCGGACGTGGCGTGGCCAGCGCGTGACGCATCTGGCCCGCGGGCCATGAGTTTGACAGCCCTGGCCTAGGCTGTCTTGATTTTTATTCCTATTTCAGTTACAAAAAATAGATACCAAGAAGTCATGCAAGATGGGAATTAGATTTTAGATCGAGATTCCAGTTTAAAAACACATAGACACACACAAGACAAAAATCACACTTTGTCTCCTTCTGTCAGTTTTCTGACAGCAGAACTCACCGGAAAGAGAACAATGGGCACTGTTAGTGTCACAGCAATCAACACAGCTACTCGCACACACAAGATCAGCACATCAAGTGTGTCTACTCTGCTGTAGGTGTGAAGCAGCTCTGATTCCACTTGCCCTGTAGGAGACAGTCAAGAACAGAATAGCAGCATTGATCAGGCTAAATATATAACAAGGACTGTCTTTGTACAGCACTCCCAAAATGTTTTTTTTTAATAATTGAAGACTGTAGAGGTGTTTGTTGTTTCTGGAGGCTGCAATCATATGGCTGGTGGCATGGGCAACTTTGTAAAATGCTAATTACAGTTTTATCAAATGAACATGTAAGTAATTATATTGCACAACAAGGGAAACTTGATGTACTATTATGTCTTTGTACAGGATACAATACAAGGATTCAGCATTCTTCTTTGGAGGTTCTCTAATGAAACGCACGAGACAGGCCAGTCCAAAGCACAGCTGAGAACACAAGCTTTGCAAAATGTGAAAGGATCACTACTGTTGGTGCTTTATAAAGTTCATTAGTAAATTGAGCATCCAAAGGACATGTAGCTGCTTGCAACTGCATTCCAATGGTTACGTCCTCAAGGGAATAAGGCTATAGCTTTAAAAAGATGGTACTTTCTGTCCTCAGTATCTGCCTTTCCTCCATTTAATTAGGAAGCACAGAACATGGGATACATTGCAAACTTTCTGTTGGCTTGAAGGCTACCCAAGTCTTTGTAAGGTATGTTGGTAGACATATTCCAAAATTGGCAAGAGAGGGATTTAAGAGATCAAATGGATGCCTGAAATCTCTACAAGGCTTAATATATATATCTTCATAACCTTCCTCCCCATAAAATTTAAAAAGATCCAAATTCTGGGAGTCACAAAAGGGATACTGATGGGCTGAATGTGGTCCTCAGGACATACATGAACTCCTAGAGCAATAGAAAGGAACTTACCATAAAATGTGAGATAACCAAATAGGGCAGCCAGGAAGTACATAATATACATGACTGTGATGGAAATGTTGGAGATACACTGCATCTTCTTCTTGGTTGGGCTAAAAGACATATAAAAGCTCAATGAAACTCAATTTTGTATTTTTTTTTTATTTTTTATTTAAAAACCCTGAACATTCATCCTGTTAGATCATATTACATGACAAGTCAAGGAGTTTAGATGGCCTGTATATCACCGGTCTATTATGGAAGAGGGAGCAACATTTGATGAAAATCCCGAGAAACACTAAATGGTTTTTAAATTAAAATGAACCTCAGTTGCACAATCCATGCTATGAAATTGTAGTGGAAAACTATAGCACTGCTTCTCAGAAGTACAATTGTAACAGACCAAGTTCCCCTCTTGACTAATCAAGTCTTATGCATTTTTGAACAGATATTTGTCCTCCTGCCTATCAAGAATCAACACTCCGGGATGCAGAAAAGACACATTTGCTCAACAGAACCAGCCAATTTGGCTTTTTGTACTTAGAGCTGCATGTCTTTCCTATGACATGGAAGGAAGCTGTCCAGAATTTGCTAGAGGCGATGTACAATAAATGCGTGCGTCATTGAGAAAGAAAAAGAACGAATGTCTTAAAACATCATCTTTATATTCATCCTCTAAATTCAGTAATCTGACGCCTATGCTGTTTCTTCACTCGCAACACTACTTCGGTGATGTCAACAGTGAAGTATTATTAACATACGTACATACTTACTTTTTCAACTCAGTGTAGATAGGAAGGACTTCAGGATGACACACAAAAGCAAATGCCATGATAGGGATGGTGTAGGCTGTCTGCAAAGTTAAAAGAATGAAGAGATGTAGGGGAAATGTCAGAAAAGCTTCTGCCTGCAAGAGTGATGCTGTTCTAAGCTCTCAGCTATACTCATGCAAAGAGATTGCACACTCCAAAAAGTGTTAACAAAGATTAGCAGGGGATAAAAAAAGTGGAGACAAATTCTTACACAGTTGTGATTCCCAGAAACTCAGGTGCCTGAACCCCAATCTAGGTGTGTTATTGTGGCCATTCTTCCATTCACCTCATCAGACAGCAGTAACCACTAAAGCAGGGGTCTCCCAACCCCCAGGCTGCAGCCCACTATTGGGCCACGGGCCATTCAGAACCGAGGCGCAGAAGCAGCAGGGGATCACACATATGCACACAGCTCCACTTGTGCGAACAGAGGGTGCATGTGCCTGCTGCTTCAGCAAATGCATGTTCGCCCACTACTTGTGTGGAACCAACCTCTCTCCCATCCCCATCACCAGTCCACAAAGCCAGAAAGGTTAGAGACCACTGCACTGAAAGATGGTTATACTCCTCAGTCCTGAGCTTTTTCCAGGTCTTCTTTTAGGTCTTTAGCTATTTTATATTTTATCTCTTTCATTCCTCACTGTTACCTTGCTTTTTGGCTTATATGGTTTTTATCCTCAAAACTGTTTCTCTACTTTTGTAAGCTTCCCCTTTGCTTTCCTCTTCTTTTTTAACTCTTCTATCCCAAAACCACCTTTTCACTCTTTCATCAACAATCACATTTACATTGATTCCTATCTTTCTACCTATCTATTAATTTCTTTCTCCTTTTACCACTCCTGCTCTATAGTTTAGATCAACATAACCTCCCACCACCCCAGTTAGCATGGTCATCTGGAGAATCTCAGATTGGAAAAGATTGGTTTATATTATTTATATCATGTTGGCTCTAGAACAACCATTAACATTTAATAATAAAAGACCAGCAATACAGTAAACACCCTGATACAATTAACAGGGTCTGATAATTATTCTCTAATTTGGACACTTCCTGGCCAAAACTCCTACCCACAATCAGCATTACCATTGCTGAAAATTCACACATTTGGATGGCACCTAGGTTGGAGAATGATATATAGTATTAATTACTGCTGGTATCATCACCAATCTATTCATCTGACCTGAGATTTGAGCATGAACAAACTGGGAGAGCAAATGTCTTCCTCTGTCGCCTGCAAAGTAGTGTGTTCATTTTGATAGCTGCTTGTGCTAATTGAGGTGTAATTCAGGTTCCCTGTGTTGTTGTTGTTCTGCTCAGGAAGTGGACAAGGAATCTGGAACTTTTTGTAAATGACCTGAGGAGGAAATAAAGCCTTGTAAGTTCTCGTTTGAGGAGGAAATAAAACCTCATAGGTTCTCATCAAAATAAGGTTCTTCATTTGCCTGCTTCACATATTCTAATCATATTTTCATTGGATGACCTCAACATTAGGCAAGAAATCAGCTATGTTGGATAGCTCTGGGATATCTGAGGAAAGGATGGCTAATGTCTATGTACAGGTTTTTGATAGGTGTCCTTAAGCATCAATGTACTTCATGGCATGGGGTCAGTTTATCTGCAGAACTGCCTCTCTTCAATTATTTCTGTTTGTCCCATGAGATCTGGCACAGCGGCATGCTTTGAGTTCCTACTATGAAACAGTGTCTTCTCATGGGACCCAGGAAGTCTGCCTTCTGTGTCATAGCACCTGCCCTGTGAAACAAGGTTTGAATGGCCCTGACCTGTTTGTTCTTCTGTAGAACCTGGTTCTTCCTCCGAGTTTTATCCCAGAACATGGGAAGAACCCATACAGAACTAAAATTCTTGATTGAGATATGTGGGAGTTGGTCTTGGTTAATTTTGTTCTTATTGTTATTTCTGTTATCCCATTGTCCTATTTTTCTTTTTATCCTGTTCTGAACATTTATTATACTGTATGTTATCCCAATTTTATTTCTGTGTTTTCAAGTTTCTGCAAATTGTAACTCACTAAGAGTCACTCAGTAACTCAATCTACTGCTATATAAAACAAACAAACACAAACAAGTGTCCAAAGCCTTTGCTGGAATCTCTACTCCAACAGACTACATTGCTTTTAAAAAAAAAAGATTACTGTGAAACAAATGAATAAGTGACAATATTGACCGCCATTGTTATAATTCCTCTCTCCAAGAGTGCCTTTCATGCCTTTAGAAAATAAAAAAACATGATTATTGGTCACAACCCAGTGCTTCATGTGGAAAGATGCCTACCCTATCCAACAAAGCTAGGTTAATAGGGATTTCTTTGGGAATTAAAAGAGGGAAGAGGAGGAGGAGGAGGATCTCATCAGTTTGTCATCTGATAAACAGGCATTTTAAGACTGGCCATGCCCTTCTATGGACAGGAAAGATGCTTTTTTTTAATGCATCCAAAGATGCTCTTAAGATATTAAAATCCCCCAAATGGTGTCCAAACCAATCCATGGTAGGAAGATGACAGGCATTAGGTAGCATTGTATTCAGGTTACATTATTATTAATATAAAAAAGTGAGCGTAATTCTGATTGGTTGAATGGAGATGGAATAGAACTAGAAATGATGTCTATGGAGATTCCCAATCATCCAGGTCATGGTTGTCCCAAAGATGATTTTCCAAAAGGCAACTGGATTTTCTTGGTTTTTTTCCTTGAAAACATTTCACTTCTCATCCAAGAAGCTTCATGCTTTTCCAAAAGGCAACTGGACTTTTCTTGTTTTTGTCCTTGAAAACATTTTGCTTCAAGAAGAACCTGAAGAAGCTTCTTAGCTACCTGTCACAATTCTATTTAGCTATTCTGGGGATGACTCCAGTGGGTCATATCGGCCAGTCAGAGAGGTCCAATACAAAAGTGCACATATCAGAGTGATAATATGTTAATACTCGAAACATGGTGCCTTCCTATCTTATGTATCCCAATCTCACATTCCCTTGTCGCAAGCCTTACTGACTAGAGTTGAGAGGCGTTAAAAAGAAATCTGGAAAAGATCAATTTGCCTATTGCTGCTATAACTTTATTTAAGAATCCTGAGAACTATACTTCCCACTGAAATAACCACATTCATACTCTCACATCTTTGTATTAGTAAAACTTAATAACTGAGTTCTGAACATTGTACATACTTTCCTACCCTAATTCATATTTCTCAAAACTTGTTATCTTGAAACCCACTTTATGATTTGAATGATTTGACTTTAATCCAAAGATATCAGCACAAATATACAGCCTAAGCTTGTAAGTTCTGGTAAATCTTATTATTTTTTAAAAATATATATATATATTGTGCTTTTCTTTATAAAATAAACTTAAAACAGGTTCTAGAAATGCCAATGAAACACAACAAAACTACTCAAATTGCACTTTAAAAACAGTTGCTGAATTCATTCACTTTTATATTAAAAAAACAGGGTAAAATAATACAAATTAAAATCAGGGAGACAGAACATTAACCCACGCCAAACCCCACTGAGTAGCTTGGCAAAAAGTAAATTAAATGTCTCCAGGTAGGAGGTATCACAGTGGAACTTCAGACCCTGCTACAGCATGAAGCTTGTAAAACATGCTAAGCTTAGGCAGCATGACATGTCACCAATGTATATCATAAAAGAGATTTACTTATGTAGCTTCCTGAAGACATTTTACCATAATGCCATCAGATTGCAACTTTTTTAAAACAAGAAGTAAGTAGCACAAACGCTCCAGTGATAATTGCACTACCACTATTTTTCGCAAGAGATCACAGCTACGATTATTTATAGGACTGGAGTGTTAGAAAAAAAAAACCAAGCTAGCAAGCCCTTTGGGATCATCCTTATTATAATCCAGGGCAAAAGTTACAATTTGATTAGTTATGAATATCTTCAATGCAGCAGTTCATGTAGGACCAACTAGCTGATTTAAGCTACTGATAAAGGAGAATATTTGTAGCTCAGGGTTGAAATAAAATGTCCTTGGTGCTCTCTGAGCTGGATTGTTTTCTTCCTGACATTTCATTACCCAAACTAAGCAACATCATGATGTTTCCTCATTTGAGTACTGAAACATCTGAAAGAAAACAATGAAGCTCAGAGAGCACCAAGGACCCCTGAGTTGAACTAAGAACCACTTCTGACTTGAAAATGTACAATAGCTTGAAGAAGAATAAAAAAATACTCTTCTAATCTTCTCCAAGATTAGTAGGGACTTTGAAATTGTATTTTATTAGTATGCATGCTATGGGAGCTCTGGCACTACTTCCTGTCTTCTCCTGTTGTCCATCACAATGATACAAAGCTTCTTCTCCCAGGAATAGATCAGTGTTTCTGACAAGGGAGTGAGAATGTAGTGATGCATCTTGCAAAGGCTGGAGGCAAATTGCTTGCGAACTATTTACTGTGACAGTCTGCACTTCAGAAAGTAGCACCGTCTAATTTTAGCAATGTCAGGAAATACAAAATCCTCCTCCTTGGCCTGATGACCCAAAAGGAAAAAGATTTAGAACCAGATACAGAGGCTCAATATATCTAGTTTGATGGAGAGAGAATCTAGAAGAAATAATTACATGCAAGTAAAGTTGCTTTTATATTGAATCAATACCCTGAAGTATTGCTCCCTTAGAAGCTAGGATAAAATACCTCTCCTAAGAACCCTTTTTTAAAATTTGATTCCGTTTATTTAATCTGGATCTTCTTCAAGATGCAATTGGCACCAAGCATACTTTTCCTTTCCTGACTCTCTCCTTTTTTATCTTTACGAGATCCTTGTAAAACAGATTAGGTGAGATGTACTAGAATTTTTGTAAACAAACAAATGAATAAGCAAAGCTCTTAAATATTTTTTAAACTAGGAAAAAGGAAAGGCCCCAAATAAATCATTGAAAATAAATCCATGAAAGATTTTTCATTAGATTTTCAGGTAATGTACCTTAGACAAGTCATGGTAACAGAGCTATCAAATTTCCTCAGTCTTTGTGATGTCTTAGCTACAGCTCTTATTATCTCTAACCATAGATTGAGGCTGATTAAAAGTTGTAATCCAAAACATCAACACTGTTGTATTGAAAAGACTTGCATTTGAAGTTTCAATGAAGCTCTCAAGCTCAGAATAACTTTCTCTTTCTTAATCCAACCCTTCCCATCAAGTTGCTATGTAATAAAGGACACAGGAAAATGTATTTGCCACTCTTAAAAGATGGGCAAGATAGCAATATATGTACAGATAATCCTTGCTTAACAACTAGTCGTTCAGCAACTATTACGACGTATGATAGTGCTGAACTAGTGGTACTTATGACTGATCTCATAGTTGTGGCAGTGCCCCTATATTCACATAATTGCAATCCAGATGCTCAGCAACCAACTCACAGTTATGATTTTGCAGCATCCCATGTTCACATGATCACCAAATGCAAACTTCGCCACCAGCTTTTGACAAACAAAGTCAGTGGAGAAGCTGGCTGGAGGTCACCAGTGCTGACCATGTGACATTACACTTAATGACAGCATAGGATTCACTTAATAACAGCAAACAGACATGCTGGAACTGCTGTTGCTAAGCAGCACAGTCACCTAAAGTTTGGTTTACAACCTTGCAATTCCTGTTGTTAACTGAGAACTACCTATAGTTGCTAATTAAAATTTCAGGGTTTTGCTCATTTTTTTGCAAGTAGATCATGTTGAACTCAATGGATCAAACTTCTGAATAGACATGAACAGCTCTCTATCATAAATAAATCTTACATAGAGCTAAAAAAATTTATAACCCATCATCATTTGAACTCACCGAAATAAGGAAGAAGACCATGCAGCTGAGAGAAAACCCACTGGCATAACCAAGATAACCTGGAACAAGAGAAAAAAAAATATTGCAAGGGATCTGTAATGTAATTTGTAGGTTTCCTGTTGTGCTAAATTACTATCTCTCATTCTCTCTCTGTCATTCTTTCATTATTATTGTCTACTAGCTGATAACCCTGCTTTGCCCGGGTATTTATACCTTGCTGCGACATGGTGGAAGCAGGGAATCCTGGATCCTACAATTTCCAGTGTTGTTTGCCCGATTTGCATGCCTTGCCTCTATTGGCAGTTGCTGCCTGGGCAGCTCCAGAGGCCTCCGCACATGCTCAGTAGAGGTTTGTGCCTGCAGAGCATGTGGGGGTGTCCAGTTTGGCATCAATTTTGGGGGTGAAAGAAGGGCCCACGTGGTTCGTGACCCCCACAGTGCTCGTCTCCAGAGTCCAAAGTATGTACCTGGTAAGTTTGGGCTAGATTGGAGGGATGCAGGAACCTATTCAGCATATACTCACAAATATGCACACCCACAGTCTCTTTTATAGATATATAGATGGTCAGGTGCAAAGGATCAGCACCATATGTTAAGTGGCAATTTGGAAGGATTTATTGCTCAAGCCTGTATATAAGAAACTAGTCAACTAAAGTTCAAATCTGTGAACCAGATAAGGACCAACAGAATTCAAGCAGGACTGAGCTTGGATCGTTTGTGGCAATGTAATGATTCTAAGCTGATGACTCCTTTAGCTCTGCCCCTCTAGCTCTGCCTGCTCTTCTCCTACATCTATTTTCCTTTGATAGCAACCATTGGGTGTGTCATGCTGCTGTGGTCATGTTGATCAGATCAAGGAGAAGACCAGTGCTCAACAGTCTATATTAACCTTACCCATTTCCCCCACACATTCCTCCAGAAGAGCTGACAGCTCAGACAGGTTAAGGGCCTTCAAGGTAGGCGACCATCCTTCGGGGCCTAAGATCGAGAAAGAAATCAGCGGCATTCATTCAAACCAGGGTTGTTCTAAAGATGAGATGGACATGAAAGATAACAAGATAGGTGTAACAAGATAGGTGTTACGTACACCCACGTAACACCTATCTTGCGCGAGCTGCACTGGCTTCCTGTTGATCTCCGTATACAATTCAAGGTGTTGATTATCACCTTTAAAGCCCTACATGGCTCAGGGCCAGGCTACCTTCGAGACCGCCTTCTACCACCGTATGCCTCCCAACGCCCGGTTCGATCTTACAGAGTCGAACTCCTTCGAGTCCCGTCAGCTAAACAATGCTGGCTGGTGGGCCCACGAGGGAGAGCCTTCTCTGTGACGGCTCCGACTCTATGGAACCAACTTCCCCCGGAGATTAGGACCATCCCCAGCCTGATCGTCTTTCGGAAAGCCTTGAAGACCTGGCTGTGCCGACAGGCTTGGGGGT
>JANHJO010010480.1:182048-192655 GCA_032468235.1 Pseudoxyrhopus heterurus
GCCAGTCCCCCAACTCCCCGCCCCCCCCCCGAACTACACAGAGAGAGGGAGGAAGGGGAGGGGCAGAGGGGGAAGGAGGGAGAGAGAAAGAGTGTGTGTGTGTAAATATGTTGCTTTGTAGATCTTCAGTGGACAATAGGGTCCTGAATAAAGAGAGAAAACGGCAGCTTGAAATTATGGCTTGGAAGACGACATTAGCATCAGCCTTGGGAATGTCAAGTAACTACATCTACCTTGGATCGTGGGTTAATCTGAAGTTACAGCAGGTAAAATTTAGACAGCCTTTGAGCCTACCTCCACTAGTATTAAAAAAGACGACCACTTCCCAGTCTCTTGCAAGCTATGCTAATGTTTAGTTACTCTCATAGTAAAAGAATGTGTCTTTCTTCTTAGGTACATCTGAGTAGCTTTAATTTCCAAGCCCTTTGGTATTGCTTATTGTCATTTCCCATAAACAATTATTAGCCCTTTTGCTTTGCTCACCATAACCAAGTTACTCTTTAGCTATCTTTTCAGATGCTAAACAGGCCAAGTGCTTTAAATCTCTGGCTGTAAGCAGAACTGCCTCTGTCCCTTTCAAAACGCAGTTGCATTTGGACCAGAATTGAGAAAAGTACTTGGCATGCATTGCAGGCAGTATTCCTTGCTCCTGTGCATGAGCAGAAAAAAAGTAAGAAGAGCAACAGCAAAAGCAGCTGCAGCTGGAAGAGAAGAAGGCTGTTAGGGCTAAATTTAATGCAGTGGGTGCAGAAGGCCCGCAACTAAATCTTGAAAAAAAATGAAAACAATTATAGGTAGTCCTCATTTTACAATAGTTCACTTAGTGACCAAGTTACAACAGCACTGAAAAAAGTGACTTTTTTCACACTTACAACCGTTGTAGCATCCATCCCCATGGTCATGTGATCAAAATTCAGATATTTGGCAACAGACTCACATTTATGACCCTTGCAGTGTACCGGAGTCATGTGACCATCTTTTGCGACCTTCTGACAAGCAAAATCAATGGGAAAATCAGATTTACTTAAGCAACCGTGTTACTCATTTTACAACTGCAGCGATTCTTTTAACAACGTGGCAAGAAAGGTCGTAAAATGGGGCAGAATTCACTTAACAAATATTTCACTTAGCAACAAAAATTTGGGGCTCAATTGTGGTCGTAAGGTGAGGACTATTTGTACAAAAGGAATCCCGTCTTCTCTTTCCTAATAAGTAGACTATTGGGCACAAATTTAGAAGATCCCAATTATGGATGGAAAATGGCATCATCTACTTTTTTGCAGGAAAACTGTAAGCAGGAATATATGAGGTCATTAATACTGCTAGTTCAGACAAGATTCTACATTTTATTTTGCTTACTGGAATAACCCAGCATTTTTGGGTTTTTTTTTAAAGTTTACCTATTCTTCATAAATTCCAAAATTTAACCTCCAAGAAAAAATAATCTGACCTGCTGCTCAGAGCAGAGAGTTAATAATACCAACTCTGCTGCATTAAGAAAAATATTGCAAGAAAAACAATTAGTTAAGGAATTGCCAGGGGGAGTGCAGTACTTCTCATTTATTCAGTTGCTGAACTTTTCTAGGCCAGTATTTTTTTTTCAAAGGCCACAAGGCTTTAACTAGAAGGGAAATTACAGTAATCATCTCACTTCATCAGTAAGCAAGATGAGTGTCTCTTCTTAACATCCACAAATACTGCTCCAAGAGTTCTCATATTCTCACAGGGACAAAAGTTTAGCCCACCTGGGGCTGGCCATCAGCTTATGAAAAGGACTGAAGTCTGAGAGGAGCGACTCCAGAGGGGACTGGAGGCAAATCTCTGGCAGGCTGCTTTGCCAGGTTTGGAAAACCCTCAGCCTCAGACATGCTGGCAGGCGACACAAAGCTCCCTCTGTTGGGCTTCCTAGTTCGACTTAGCGGATAGTTGGAAAGTGGTTTCCAAAACAGAGCAACTTTGGAGGCAGCTGATGCCCCAAGGAAAGAGAGGGACTACACCCCAGCTTCTCTGTGACACCAGCTCCTTTTGACTGTCTTTCCCCTGCTAGCTCACGAAAGCGTGTTGTGCTGTTATTTTTAAAATAATATTTATGTTAGTATTCCATAAACTGCAGTTGATATGATGAGCTCCAATAATTTATTCTATTTCCAGTCTACCTCTCCATATCTTATATGCATCTCAGTGCTCACCTGGGAAAACCCCTTTTCTCCATAGCAATAGCAGTAGCACTTATATATCGCTTCACAATGCTTTTACAGCCCTCTCTAAGCGTTTACAGAGTCAGCATATTGGCCCCCAACAATCTGGGTCCTCATTTTACCCATCTCAGAAGGATGTAAGGCAGAGTCAACCTTGAGCCTGGTGAGATTTGAACTACCAAATTGCAGTCAGCCGGCAGTCAGTAGAAGTAGCCTGCAGTACTGCAGTCTAACCACTGCGCCACCGTGGCTTACCATACAATTGCTTTACCATTCTTACATTTCTTTATTTCTTTATTTAAAGAACTCATATTGCTGCTTAAAACAGACACTGATCCCTGTGGGGCTCGTAGCAAACCTAACCAGCAAAATCTCAGGGGGGAAAACCGTACCAAAAGGTCAGAGCTGAGAAGGAATACTTTCCAGGTCTCAGTAGGTAACGAATTTGAAGAAAGGAGGTGACCTTACCCTTTCTAACGTAGTGAGATGGACAGATACCCTCAAACAAATAACCTATTGCTGTGTTATGCAGAGCTTTGAGAGGGGTGAAAACCAGCACTTTGAACCGCTCCCAGAAAGCAGCTGAAAGCCAGCAGAGCTTGTGTAACAACAACAGTGTAACAAGTAACAAACCACTGCCGGTCGCAGCTTCTGGGTGGTCTTCTTTAAGGATAGCCCCATGCAGTCTGCCTTCATTCCAATTGTTAAGTGACTAAGATGGGAATGACTATGAACAAGGCCTCTGGTCATTCTGTAAAATATGAGAACTAAATTTTCCGCCCATTATCAATCTTATGGTCTTTCATGGATATATATGCCACCTGCACACCTTTTTTGCAACTCTATCAATTATGATCGGAGCTGAGTCGCGCAGGTGGACCCAGCACAAAAGGCACAGAGACATATCACAGCCACACAAATGCGAGGTGATTCTCGGCAAAAGAATTTTGTCCCAGACTCAGGTCTTTAACACACTACGATTTTTTTCTTCAAGCATAATTTATTATTATTATTTTTCTTATATGAAAAAAATATGAAAAATGAATGGTGGAGAATAGAAAGTTTTATGCAGAGTATCTCATAGCTTGAGGCTTTATGCTTTGTGATCATTTTTCGTTAAAGGGGCATGTTCTGCCCCTACTCTCAACAATCTACCAGTTCAGCCACTTACTTGTCTTTTGGCATTTAATCTGAATTAAGAAAATAAGCTAAATTTTCTCTGCAGAGGTTCCATTTGTCAAGAGTTACATAAGATAATAGAAATAAAAAAATGGTTCCTCATCAAAATGAGAAATTCACCTTTTTGTAATCAACTTATTTTTTCACTATCATAAATAAATTTCCTGAGATGGTCCACATTTTTTGTGAACTCATCTTCTCTCATAGTGAATTTTCCTTATCAGTAGTTGCTCCATCTCTTCATCTGCATAAATTTACAGTCGCTATGACCTGGGAGCTGCTTTTTTATGTGAATTCATACATTTGTAATTTAACAAGACACCAAGAAAAAGCCCCAGGTATAAACAAATCTATTCCTATAAATCATGTTCACAACACTTCGAAAATTCCTATTATTAAACGTGCTATTTTAAAAACAAAACTCAAATTGTAGGGAATACAGCAAATATCTAATAGCAAATAATCCTTTTTTTTCTCCTACAATAGATTCTTAACAGCCCAGGGTGGCAGTGGCTATGGTTATGCAAGTGCTTTCAGGCCTCAAGAGAAGTGCTTTTGATTGTCATCAAAGTGATTCAGAAAAGCTCTGTCTTCAGCAAGTCAGTAAAATATCCAGTTACATGATATCCGGCAAAATCTTCCAAAGACTGTGAAAGGCACCTCAAAAACCCAGCAGTACGCTGGAGAGATTCAGCATGCACCCAGTTTTTACCACTTGCCCCAAAAAGCACTTTCCTTATAGTTCTCATAACAAAAGATGTAACAAAGAGGGTATAAGAAACGCGTAGGACTCATAGCAGAGATTGTAATGTAGATTTTAGCATGTAGAAACTATAGCACTTCCATGGATGCAACCAAAAGCCTGCATCTGTAGACAACATCTGTAGACAAAAATGGAACAACTGGAGAAGAAACATGAATAATCAATAACTTCATGGGATTAAAATTCACAAGGGAAAAAAAAAACACTATGCTTTCTAGTTATTCTGGTGGCAAATCAGAAACACAAATCTATCGCTAAACCACTCACACTAACCAAGTGCTTCACTATCAAACAACAACCCAACCTGCCACAAGAGAAGCTGTGTAAGAAAGAACATTATTCAGACTAGCACAAATGCACTGGAGCAACCCAGAAGACCAGAAAAAGGAAACAGATCACCTATACGTCTTCTAGCAAAATGGACACCTACACAACTTTATCAAAAAGTGCTTGATCACTCCGCCCACTACAGCACAACAAACACAAGCTAAGCACTCAGAAGATGGAAAGACTTAGCCATAATTTCAACTGGGGATCTGTGAGCATTAATAAACCAAGCTAAATCCAAAAATGATAGGGAATTCCTAGAAGCACAACACTCAGACAAATCAGTCATAATCAGGCACATAAATGACATTTATACATCATTCAAAAGAAACAATATAAAAGCTAAAAGAGAAACAAAAAGACTAGAACTCCCTCTCACCAGCAAGCAATACTCAGATAAGCAGGGGTCAACATCAAGAGCAACACAAACGAACAAGCAGTAAACAATACCCTAATCAAACAACTACCAACTCAGACCAAAAAAATCAAGCAGCTTAATCAAGGAGCTGCTAAGGGAGAAAACCACACCCTGCCAAACACTGGCAGGGCATCACGCTCCCTGCCAAAACAGATGTTGTTATCTAGTCTGGTAATAAAATGTCCAGTAGAAAACAAGTTTGGAGAACACTAAGGATCCCACAGTTTAACCTTGAGCTATATAGCCTCTCACCTATTGGTACTTTCCTTATCCTACAAGAAGTAATTATTGTTGTTCAGTTTAAGCAAATGAAGAATAAGAAATGAAGAATTAAATTAAAAGAAGATGGTTTGCAAGGATAGATAGGTTTAGAGGTATAGATTAGGTAATGATACCAATGTAAACCAAATCTAAGCAAATTTTGTTAGATTTCCTTTTCTTTTTCTTGTATCTCCTGTCTCCTGCCTTTAATTTCTTTTTCTTCCTCCTTTTCTGTACTTTCTTAACATTGTTTACTGTGACTTTGTAACAGGGAATATAGTATGATTAGTTTATATGCACGTGCAGTATATAGTATATTACACGTATTACAGTAGAATATATTATATTCAGAATCATTTAAGTGAGATGTGTAGACATTTAATAAAAATAAATATGAAAATATGTGCAATATTTTTTAACCAAAATGACCAAAAATCAATGATTTGATCAAAATGACAGTTTAATTTTATTTCAACCAACAGAACAGCTTTAAGTCTTCGTGACTTCATTTGGGAGGTAAAAGGGTAAAACTATTACAGTTTTCCGAAATATTTTCAAACTACTGGTATATCTAACTTTTTTCTTTCTTATTCCCTCAATAATAGATTTGATAAAAGTAACCTAAATTGCAGTTTTGAAATCCCGGATCAATGTCTAAAACAGCTGATACCATAATTGCATTCTCAGGGGTGGCCACATGTGAGACCACAGAAGCTGAATGGGATTTAGGTAGATCTAAAAACTGTTCTTTATTGAAATCCAAGACTTTACTGTATTTGAGTCAGAACTGCTTTAACTTAAACCCCCTCATTTGCACAGATTTTCTTTTTTTCTTTTTAAATAAAATCAAGTCTTTAGAAACCCACAGTACATGTCAAAAAAAAATAAAGCATCTGCTGTAAATTTACTGTTAACCTAAGATTGAATTAACTATCTCTTCTAAAGCTACAGGTCATCAAGTTTTTTGGCATTTGCTATAAGCCATGATGAGGTCCCACACACTATGGCATCATGGTGCAAATTACATAGTCACAGCATTTGCATGATGATATTACTTCCTTCCTTCCGATAAATCCAAGTCTGGATGTAATGGAATATTGGACAGTTTCATTCAGACTGCATTGCTTCTGACTCTTTGTGAGGAACTGGGTATGTCTAGTATAATGAAAAGAAGAAGTAGAGAGGACATGATAGTAGTCTTGTCAAGTGCAAGAAACCAGAACCAAGGTTGTTGAAATAAATACAAGTTTATTCCATGCTAGTTCTCTACAAGAATCTGAACTATTAACAGTCAAGACAAGTTGGCAACAGATGGGGTCAATGGAATTCAAGGAAGGCTGGACTTAGATCTCTTGTAGGCGTGAACGGCCTCCAAGCTGATGACACTCTTGACCCTGTTGTGCCGGCAGGCTTGGGATTGAAGCAAATGGTGTGTGAATGTGTATTTTAACTCTTTTTTATGTAATATTTTTTTATATGTTTTTATTCTGTACACCGTCCTGAGTCCCTCGGGAGAGGGCGGTATATAAATTTGTAAAATAAATAAATAAATAAATACCCTCGGACTCAACCTGCTCATTTCCTATAAGTCTTCCAATATTTGATGGATTGTCATATACAAGACAACCCGTCTTGTATGACAACCCATCTATTTTCCAAGGCACCTGAGGACAGGACAAGAAGTAACAGATGGAAAATATCAAGGAGAAATCCAACCTAGAACTACGGAGAAATTTCCTGATAATAAGAACAATTAATCAGTGGAACGGCTTGGCTCCAGAAATTGTGGGTGCTCCAACACTGGAGGTTTTTAAGAAGAAATTGGACAGCCATTTGTATGGAATGGTATAAGGTCTCCTGCTTGAGCAGGGGGTTGAGATGGAAGACCTCTAGTATCCCTTCCAACTCTGTTATTCTGTTAAGTCCATCCAAAGAAGATTTTAATAATGCTTTAAAGAGAGAGGCAAACATTACAAAATGGGAACTAACAGAGAAAATAGATTGTCTCAGTCCTTCTCAGTCTGAATTCATATGCAAAGTTGGCACAGATTAGGCCTTGGCTGTCCTGGTGGATAATCTGCACTGGGTACCTGTGGGAAAGAGGAAGGAACTCCAGATAATATCCTGTGTTGTTCAGAGCCTTTGCTACCACTGACCAAGTTATCCTTTTGGAGCATTTGAGAAGCCGAAGGTGGGAGTTGGGGGAACAACAGTTGCAGTAGTTCCATTCTGTGAAGAAGAAACTCCTGCATAGTTTAATTTGGATGAAAATATTCATGAATGAAATAACAGACAACATCCAAATAAAAAGTGTTTGGCAATACCTGCTAACTAAAATCCAGAAAGAGCTTCTGGGAGAAAACTGACAGCTAATCTGATGGAACACATACATTCTGTTAGCTGGCTTCTGGTGCTATCTTCTATCAGGTGATAAAAGTGGAAATTAAGCTTGTAGGGATCATAAAACGGAGGGTGTTAAAGTCATAAATTCAATGTGTATTTCTTAAATGGCAAGACTCCAGGAAAGTGAGAGAAAGTTGTAGATCTCTGCTATAGAGAGATTTCAGGTTTGTGGGATAATGATTTTAACTGCTTCAGGAATATTTAAAGCTGCCTGTCACAAGAATATTTTACGATGTGGGAGAAAAGGTGCTTATAATTGTCAAACATGAACATGAATTATTAGGTAAACGATTAGACAAGAGAAAGCATAAAAACAATTGATTGAGAACCTATTTCAGCTATTCAATGGCAGGCCATTACACCACTCAATTGTATATGGTTCAAACACATATAGGAAGCAGTTAAGCCTTTATTAAGTCCCCTGAGTCATCAGATATATTTGGTTTGCATGCTCCTTTGTATTTCTGTAGGATGGCTTTTAGTCCAGATACAGCCACTCCTCCTCTAGTGACCGAGTTCTAATCCAACCATCTGGCCATTAAGCAAAATGGTCATTAAAGATAACCGATTGCTGCCATCTCAGTCTGATAAAAGTTGTCTCATATAGCTATGCCAGCATTACCCTCACTCCAGCATGCATGATTGTCAGGCACATGAAATTTGGTCATAAATGCACACATTGGTTGGAAACTTTTATTACCATTCATTACTGTTGTATTCTGAATAGTTGCTAACTGTTGCTAAACAAGAAGTATTTGTACTGCAACTGGCCCCAGGTAGGATTTGGAAACAGCTGTGCTGCTTGCCAGTTGCTTTTCAAAACCCAATTAATCTGCTTACTCTTGTGTACAGAAGTTTATATGGCTTAGGCCCAAATTAGCTGGAACACCTTCTACTTCAATTCAGTAACAATCTAAAGGTATTCATTTACTTCCATTGTATTTTCTTATAAAAAAGTGTGATTTGTTGATTCCACAGTACCTTAGTGGATCAAAGGATTTTTCTTGAAAAGATGACAAACTTGCCATTTTAAGAAAGCAAGTAATAGCAAGTCTACCACCCAGGGAGAGATAAGTGTCTATTTGCTTTCCTGCAAGGAAATTGCCATAAAATGCCAAGCCTAATGATCTACGGATAAGCAAGTCAGGAGAGGACTGGGAGATGTAAATCAGGAATTCTTCAAATTGGCTTGGAAGATGCAAAGCCCACATCCTTAACTCAATCGACAATTCACTCAAGGCTCCAATGAAACTCCAGTGGAAGTTGCGAGGAGGAAGTCTTATTTAGCAAAATGAAATAAGTGTTGATTTTGCCTCTTTTAAATAAGAATTTGAGGAATGGGGGAAGAAATCTTCCCCAAAATACTTGCATTACTGGATATAACTGCAACATATCATTTGAGATGTGGACACATCAGATCAAGAATTTGATTTCCTACCTTTCATCTCTTTAGCAGATGCATAATGCCTTCTCTGTTGGGAAGCAAAAGCAGTTCCAAGCTTCATGCAAGATTTGGACAGCAAGTCCCATCACAGTTATTACAAGAAGCCCTGTGTGTGGTTTTTTTTTTTTTTTAAATCTGAGACTAGAAAGCTCTTCTTTTACCTTTTTTGCTCAAAAATCTTGTTAGCCTATAATTAAATACCCATTTAATTAACCCTACATAACACAGAACATTTCAGTTACTTGAATAATGAATACTTGCCATTGCTAAGCCACATTTTCACTGCTCTTTGGTTAATTTAATGCACAAGAAAAGATTTCCGGCTCCTAGCCTGACTCGATGAAATTCCCAGAGTGAGTGGGCCTCTACTGACAGCTGGCAGGATCTGGCAGCAACAGCATTTGTTCCATAGCTGGCCTGCTTCCCAGAATGCAGTTCAGTTGGGCACCTGATTAGCAATATTAATGTGGAAATGAAGGAGTCGTGCATAGTACTAATTATTTTTTTAAACACTTATTTGAAAACTATTTTAACAAAGCAGCAATGGGAAACAGGGAGAGTTTTACACATAGAAAGATGAGCAGTAAATCTTCCCTAATACTGTACTATTTGGTTTCCTTTGCTTTCCTTACCTTTCTTTTGCTTTGCAGTAAGACCATGCAGAACAGGCAATAAATCTAACTTTATATGAAAAGGGGCAGGTGTAGGCCCACAAATATCCTCACTCATCTGAAATTTAAAGTCTGCACAACATATCATCACTGAAGCTTACCTTGGAATTTTTGTGAGAAAACACTGCTATGTGCCCTTACGTTGTACACTGTAGTCTATATCTGTCCTCATAAAGTTACATTTGTGTTAGGAGGTGAAGTATATGACAGTACAGGAAAAGAAATCTCTCTCTCTGCATTCTATGAGCACTGAATGCAGTGCATGTAAAGGGCATTTGTGTGAATATTATGCATTATTATGTGAAATGTACCTCACACTTTTCCCTTCCTTCCCTTTCACCCACATATTATTGGAGCCATACTAAAATTGTCTTTGCGTGTCATAGCGGATGAAATGAATCATCAAGCAATATATTCCATATACTATGGCTAAGCCGTTTTCATGTATCAAAGGGCAGGAGAAACTAAGAGCCACACAAGATAAATAAAAACTCTGCAGGAACCTATATGTAGAATGGATTAACATTCTTACTGGGTGGCTGGTTGTGATTTCCAGCCAGCAGCACTCCTGTTCTTCCAGCAATGGCTCCCCTGCTCAAGAACACATATGTGTACGTGTACACACACACAGTGTTCACTCCTCAGCAATTCCACTGAGTTCACCTCAGTGAGTTCAAGGAAGAGACATGTCAGTGCCAACGTTGCTAGAAAAAACTTCCAATTGCAATCCTGACATTTATAGCCATGCCTAAAAGAATCCTGCCTAAAATCCAATCCAGCTATTGCCAATCAGTGTGCACTGAATGGATCCACGTTCTGACACCGCAGAAGCAGAGGTGGTATTCAGTCAATTCCAACAGGTTCCGGAGAACCGGTAGCAATAATTCGGAGAACCGGCAAATACCACCTCTGATTGGCTGACCGTGGCAAATACCACCTCTGA
>JANHJO010010480.1:232384-246640 GCA_032468235.1 Pseudoxyrhopus heterurus
TTGTAAACCGCTTAGAGAGGGTTGCAAGCCCTGATAGGCGGTATATAAATACAGTGCTATTGCTATTGCTATTGTTGGGGAATTCTGGGAGTTAAAGTCCACAACTCTTCAAATTGACAAGGTTGGGAAATACTGGTCTACAGCATTCCCATTCTTGCCCTGACCCTCCCCAGCTGAAGGGCGCAGTTTAGCTATTTTATTTCTTAGTGAAGCCAGGATATACAGAGCAGCTTTCAATGTCCTCTTGTCTGTAGTTGCTTTGCTGAAGACTGATCTTCCTTCAATCTGCACCCCATCACTATAATGAGGCCCTGCCATAATCACAGCTACTCAAAAAGGCACCTGGGAGGAGTTACATTGCCATATCATTTTTGTAGTCATTCACAGCTTCTGTATTCAGGTTTGCTGCTGTAGTATCTATGGAGCTACTGAAATAAGAGCATTTGTGTACAGTTTACAGGTTTTTTTTTACAATTGATACCCCCACCTATTTCTCCTACATCAGAAGATTTTTGATTCTTTGCTAATTACAAGAGAGATGATAGCCATAGGATCATGGCACTGGAGGAAAACTATGAAGTTTCTTTAAATTATTTTCTAGAAGAGTGAGGTTGAAAAGGTTTTTCTTCAATAGTAGGCAAGGGTTCTATCATTAACCAGCTTGGAGACTGCTAATTGTGGCATTCTTTGCAAATCTGTTGGTATTTCAAATCAGACACACCAGTTCCAGAGAGTATCCATATGAGTGTACATTAATCTTCTTCTAAAAAATTTCTTAGATCAGTAGACAATGTAATATTAGTTTTTAAAAAAACAGATACCAAGAAATTCCAGATCCACTTGCCATCTGTTCTGTTTGCAATGGATGGAAAATATTATTAAAAATAAATAATATAGAAAGATTAATCTTTTCACTTGGAAAGAATTGACATGGTTTGCAATGGTCATCTTTCTCTCACTAACCTTTCAGCATTCTGTGTGAGTACTAATAACTGTGCGATAGAGGTAATGCATTATTTACTTAGAGTTTTAAAAGGCCTTTAACAGACACTCCAGAGCAAACTCAGCAATCATAAAAAAAGTAGATCTTTGTTCAGTGAACAGAAAACAGGAATGGATGATGCAGATGGATCTGCCGGGAGGAGGGAGAAAATCAAGATGGCAGCCACAGTGTGTATATATATATATATATATATATATATATGTCTCTCTTTCTCACATATGTGCATATGTAATAAATGCTGTTCAGAACTCTGATGCATACATACATACTGTACATACACACACACACACACACATACATATGTATGTATCTATGAAGCAAATGCTGTTCAGAACATTTTTCAAATTTACATCTTTTCATTTTCTCCTATGCAGAAGGCCTCTTTTAATATGTCTTTTAGCTTGTTACTTCTTCCTCTTAAATACCTTTTTATCTTTGTTAAATCCAATCTTTTAAACAACAACATCAAGCCAAAGTGAAGAGTAAATTCTGCAATAGTGGGATATACATACATACATACATACATACAAAGGGTCATGAAAAGATCATCCTTGCTGGCTGCAACCAAATAATCCTTCTACTATTTAGTGAAATCAGAAGAATTTACTTCTGATTAACTTTTTTATAGAAGATGCAGATATAGGGATGGGTTCAGTAATAGCCAGGTTTCTTGATATTACCATATTATTTAGATAATGCAAAGATATGGTAATGAGCTGCCAAATGAATTATTCAAACTGTGGAAAAAATGCCTTATACAGCAAAAAGAAGTGCAAATCGATGTACTCTGGGGGAAAAAGATATTAACTTTTTATATGACAATAAGATGATGATGACTAGCCAGGAAAAGATCTTTGAATCTGGACTAATAGCTTGATAAACGTATGCAATGGCTGCTAAAAATTTATTCCCTTTTGGAATTATTGGAAGAGAAACCAAGGCAACATCCTAATACTATAGGCAAAGCTCTATTATCAACACATTTGGAATGCTGGGAACAGTTCCAGACATTGTATCTCTATAATTACCTTCATGTGTAAAGGAATTTTTATGCAACAGTTACCCTTATGCGTTAATGGATTAAAGAGTGGCTAAATAAAATGATAAAAAAGAAGATAATCCTCTGAAAAGCTCTATCTGAATATCTGGGATGATCAAGAGTGACTTCATGACCCTCAGTAGTTTTGACAGTTGTATTTCCAGGCAGTCCCCATGGAACGTAACAGTCTGAATATAGGCTAGGAAAGAAAGGAAAGCAAAGTCAGGGGCTTAGCCAAGGCTACCCGGAGTTTCAGACTTTGGAGCAGAAGTGAGTCCTTCCACTTTCCCAGCGCAATTGGCTCTCTGATCTGGATTTTTCGTTTCATTTCAACACGCACATACACACCAGACACACACACCTGCTCCTAAGGTTTCTCCATTTCATTTTAACGTCAATAAATGCAAATCTGTGGGAAGTATTTGAAAAAGATGTTTTGCCAAACGTGAGCATGAGGGAAGCACCCTGTCAAGAGTTAAAGCAGCCGCATCCCTAGAGGGCTCTTTTAGCTGCTTTGAGTGTTGTTCCCAGTTCTCTCTCCGTGTGTATACCTGCATGGACAACGTTTCTGCTGTGACCAGCCCATGGATTAAAATGGCTGTGATACAACACATTCAAAGGACAGTGAGGATGATCAGGAAGTCAAGAAGCTAAGGAAGAAAGTATTTTTAGCCTTCAAAAAAGATGATTGATATGACAGTGACTATTATGAGAGAGGACCAATATGAGAAAGTGTGACTAATAGAAGAACAGGTTCTCTAGCTTTCAAAATATGAAACAATAGTTTTAGAACACAGAATGATTGATTTCATTTGAATATTACTAAAAATCGCCCATCGTAGGACCAGTTTGACAATGGATCAAATTACTCCGGCAAATGCTGGGCTCAAGAGAAGCTAGGGTTTAAATCAGGGCTGTCAAATCATGCGCTGGCCACGCCCGGTTTAAGCGAAGGGGGGGAAAGTTGCGATACGTCATGTGATGACGCCGTGACAATGTCAGTTTGACACCTCTGGTTTAAATGATTCTTTCAACACTGGGATTCTAATACTTGGTAGTCAAATCAGATTTAATGAATATTATTTGTGCAGTTGGAATAGCCTGAAGGGCTTTAGTGTAAAGTATTCCACTTAGGAGTAGTTCATTGTTCATAATTGATCATACAAGCTCACATGCAGCAGATGGAGCTACATCTGCTTCTTGTGAGCCTGTGGATCAATTAACTTTGGATTTTAATAAAACTCCCTGGTATTTTTACTCTTCATTTGCTCTTTTGTTTTTCAGCTCTGGAATATTGACTGGGACCAGTTTGGCTCTTAAATACAAGGCCAGGCTAATTTACTTGTCTATCTGTCACTTTAGTTGCAAATAATTCTTTCCGGAATTATGGTAAAATAATGATGGTAAAATAATGATTTTGAAACTCTCAAATCAGGAAAATAACTATGGATTACACAAGCATTGTGGACATTCTCCAGGGTGGAAAAACATCAGTAACATTGTCTAATCTCTCCTTCCCATCTATGATAGGTTTATGGTGGAGAAGAAATTTAATTTATTTTAATGTATTATTTTATTAATCAAATTTATATAGCTTCCCATCTCACTGAAGGTGACCCAGTGACAAATTATCAAGCAACCTATGTGCCAGTGTTATTTTCTTTCCAGGTTCTGAGTTAATAGGCAACTTCAAGGTCTATGCCCTAACCTTTTTAAAAAAAATTCTTTATTAGATAATTCTTGGAACTTTCCATCTGTAAACTAGGACAAGGAAACTTATTACCCCTTCTTAAAAAAGTAGGGGAGGAATAAACATCTAATAGAAAAGACCATTAAGCTGGGCAGAAAAATTATTGTGGGCTTAATCGTGAAGGGGGGAATTGTGGAGATGTTCATCTTCATTTGTTTTCTAAATGATACCCCATTTCTCTATACCAGGGGTCTCCAAACTTGGCAACTTGAAGCCTGGCAGACTTCAACTCCCAGAATTCCCCAGCCAGGCTTCAAGTTGCCAAGGTTGGCGACCCCTGCTCTATACTACCTAAGCTGTTCGTGTTAATGGCAGCTATTCTCATGATATAACGGGCTTTTTTCCTTCACTAATGCTACCACTTTTCTTCTGATACTTCCGGTATTATTTCTTTTGAAGCACTAGCCATAAACCTGGATGATTAAAAAAATCTATTGGAGAAAATTCTGGTCTTTTCTAAAATCATGACTTCTATTCATCAGTAACTATTTAAAGAGAGGAAGAGATTTTTCCTAAAATGGGCTTTTTTTAAAGACTTTGTGCTTTTTTGCAGCTTTAGCTGTTTAAAATAACTTCTCCCACCCATCACATTTACAAATAATTGAGACCACATAAGTGATAGTGGTCCCAAGCCTTTTGATAATTGTCCAGACATACAGTAAGCTTGAATGTCCCTTATGCCTCCCATTTCTGAACCGATGTAAAAAGTGGCTGGCTTGATAGGTGGGTTTCTGACTACTCTATTCCAAGGTGTTGAGCTGGAGGAGTGTTTGGGAATAAAGAAACCAAATTGGGTGACACTTTATTTGCTGCATAACCACTACATTTTTTGCACTGCAAATCTTGTTACAAAACATGGGGGCAAGAATAAATTTCTGTCTATTTTCTGTAGGTCTGAAATGGCCAAGAGAAGTGATACACTATTCCAGAAATCTCAAAGGTGCTTTTTTCCCCTCCAAAAGGCAACTGGATTGGTCGGGGCGATGGAAGGATTAGTTTTGACAGGATTGGGGGAGGGAGGGTTGGAAGGATCAAGGAAATAGGAAAATTGAAAGAAATTGAATATGACCCAACCATCCTGCCTGAACAGATGAAGCTTCTTGGATGTGAAGTGAAACATCTTTTTCTTCTTCCTCAAGGAAAAAAACAGTCCAGTTGCCTTTTGGCAAAAAAAACAAAAGCACCTTTGATTCAACCATGACTTGGATGACTGAGAATCTCCAGACACTATTCCAGAAAGTAAGACAGAGAGATCAGCACATAAGACAAAGCAGCTGTCAGTGGTGTTCTTCCTTTATTGGTATACTCGGTTTGTCTCCCTGCATGTCTTTGGAAGCTCACCAACTCTTGGTTTTAAAACTGTACAGTTTACAGTTTTATTAGCTTATAACATAAAATACAAAAATAAATAGTAGGAAACAAAAGGGGGGAAAGGGAAGAAAGAAGTGTAGAAAAGAAGGGAAAAAAGAAAAAAAGTGATAATGTGGACGAAAGGTTTAAAATTTACATTAACTTATAATTTAAAAGAAAATTTCTATAAGATTATGTATTGCTGGTATTTTAACACCAGACAAGTTATCCAGAATGTATAAAGATATTTCAAATGAATGTTGGAAAAGCAAATGTAAAGAAGGGACCTTTTACCATGCAAAATGGTGGACATGTGATAAAGCAAAGAAATATTGGAGTAGGATTCATATTCCAATACAGAAGATTCTTAAAGTGAATATAGAGATAAAACCAGAAACTTTTCTTTTGGGCTGAATGGAAAAAGACTTGGGGGGGGAAATTGGAACTTTGATGTTATGTATGCTGATGGATAGACAAAAATGGAGGGACATTTTGATTCCTACGATGGACGAATGGCAGCAAAAGTTGATGGAGTTAGCAGAGATGGCTAAATTGACTGCTTTGATAAAAGAAAAAAAAAACCACCTCTTCTGGGCTTTGTGCTTGAGGTGGAAAAAATGAAACTTTGATTTTGGGTTTTATCGATTAGATAGATTTGTTGTTAAAGAAATGGCTAGTTTATACTATAATGGAAAAGTAAAAAGTTGAGGTTTGATGTTAATACCTTATTCTACTGCACCAGAGGGAGTCAGAAGCTCACCAACTCTTACATAAAAGAGGCAACCTCAGAAACTGGTCAGTAGAGTAAAAAATCTCCAGGGCTCTGAGCCTTCCCCTGGGAATCAGGTGGCAGTTAGCTCCTGTTTGTAACTGGGAGATAATGATCTTGCTCTGCCTGAAGGATTTTCTGTTTCCTCATTGGATGCATAGATTAACGAAGGGGTCCCTCCCACCAAATTGCTTAAATCAGGAGCCTTGCCCAGAATGTCTCTTGAGCAATATTATATTTGTGAACCTCCAGTCTTTCAAACGAGGTGACGCTGCTGGCATTACGTTTTGCCGTGTAGTGAACTTGAGGAAAACCTCCACTTTGTAGTGGACTTAGCTAAATGCTGATGAACAGGATTTTTTTTTTAATCAAGAACAAAGGACTTATAGGGAAAAGAGTGATCCCGACTGCTGCTGAAAATGCCTTATTTATTCATCAGTTACTAGAGGACACCCCAGTACAGGCCGAAATTGTAGCCCTCACACTGCTGGGTTTGGATACAGTCATTTAGTGACATTCCATTCAATATACAGTGTCATCATGAAGCTCAGTCAAGGAAAATAGAGAAAAATTACCACAATTTCTCTAATTAATTCGACATTCTGTTAATTGATGAGATTTTGCCTTTATTTATAACTCCTACCTGTAATAGCTAAGAAAAAACTAACCTCACCTATAATTTATCACCTAAAATACACAGTAGGTGATAAACTATAGGTGATAAATCATACAGTACGTTACTTTGCAAATGGAAAGGTCTTTTTCCATCCATACTACTCCTACCTATCAAGGACTCAGTGCTCCTTTCTTGTGAAAGTTTGAATGGTCCTACATTGGGAACATTTTAAATATATATTATTATGATTGGGTCACAGCCAGCTAAGATGCTTAGACTGGATTTGGCATTTTTGTCCATTTATCAAGTTCTCCCAAGGACCTGGGATAGGCACATATGGATGTTTGCAGTGGTGGGCTGCTGCCGGTTTCACCTTTGCTGGTAGTTCTGACCACCGGCTGGGCCCACCCACCCATCCCAGTGCTATCCCATCCTATATATCTCCGACTTGCTTGCCCCACCCACGCAGCCCAGCTGATTTCCATGCCTGGCCCGCTCTACTCACTGCAGCTCCCCAAGAAGGTGTGCTGGAAGCTGCGCGCATGAAATCGCCGTGTGTTTGAAGCCGTGCGCAAGTGCAGAAGGCATGCATGTGCTCACATTTTCAGTTGTGCACTAGGCAAACCAGTTTTTAAATTATGTGAAACCCACCTCTGGATATTTGATGGTGCTAAAAGTATCATTGCAGGATGTAAACCGTTTCAAGGAGAGCTGCCTTTTCTAACTGACTGATGGTGATTTTGTCAATGCCGATGGTGTTAAAATGGTACTCCAGTTCTTTTGAAATTACACCCAAGGTGCCTATTACTATTGATACTATCTTTGCTTTCTTTTGCCATAATGGTTCTATATCTATTTGCAGGTCTTCATATTTTGTTATCTTTTCCAGTTCTTTCTCTTCTCTTCTGCTGTCCCCAGGTTCTGCCACGTTCGCTATCCAGGCTTTTTTGTCATTTTTATTGACAAATAAAATGGCAAGGTTTTTTGAAAGTGGTTTTCTATTCCTTTCTTCTTAGGACTGCAAGAGAATGACTGGCCCAAAATCACCCAGCTGGCTTTGTCCTTAACATTTGGTTTCCAGTTTTTGTCTGGTTCCTTAATTATTATGCCAAACCAGGAATATTGGTAAGAGAAAAGTAGGTGATGAAGGGAGTATATGTAAAAAATAAATAAAAATAATGTTTGGTGAAAAGAAAGCAGAATGAGTTCTGCTCTGTCTCATAGACCTAATATCAATTAAATGAAACTCAGTGTTACCAGAGTCAGAACAGATAGTTGGAAATACTTCGCATAACTCGTACTTAATATGGAGTTTTCTACTTGAAGATGGACAACTTTAAAGGTAGATTAGATAAATTCGTGGAAAACAATTCTACTGATTATGAAGGTAATTCGTGGAAAGTAATTCTACACATTACTTTCAGTGTCAAAGGTAAACTTCCAAGCTTTGTTGGGAATATAACTAGGAAAATGTTGTTCTGCTTGGTTCCACATGATGCTCATTGTTGGAGAAGATAATATCAGACTAGATAAATCGCTAGTCTTCTATGTTCCTGCAACAGCACTGGCCCTCCAGGGCTGTATTTCTCAACCTTGGCAACTTTAAGAAGTGTCAACTTCTACTCCCAGAACTTCCATGCTGACTGGGAATTCTGGGACTTGAGGTCCACTCAACTTACAGTTGTCAAGGTTGAGTTAGACTGTTCTAGAGCAGCAGTCCCCAATTTTTGCAGCTTGGCAATCTGGCTGTCGGGGCGGGGGGAAGAGGAGAACTGGGCCATGCAAGGGGCAGACTGGTCCATGTGTACATGCGCACCCAGCCCTTGCACAAGTAGCAGGCCGGCATGCACGCACGCACGCAGCCAACTCAACTTACACAAGCAGCAGGCAGTGAGCATGCACGCACATGCACGCCGGCCCGCTACTCATGCAAGTTGAACTGTGCGCATGCACTCCGGCCAGGCCACTCACACATTCCAACTCCGAATAGGCCACGGCCCAGTAGTGGGTCATGGCCCAGGCATTGGGGACCCCTGTTCTAGAGGATCAACTTAAAGCTTCTCTCAGTCTTATCTAGAGGCAGCAGAGATTAAACTTGCAAGCTATTTATTATGAAGCATGTGATCTCCCATTGAACAATGGCCCCTTCCCTACATTTCACTGAATTTGTGTTTATATTTCCACCACACTTTCAGCAATAAAGTATAGCTCCTATTAGCGAATGAACAGTAATTCTCTCTTAGACTTGTTCATGTGACTACCAAGCACACCCTTTTTATTGGAGCTGACTGACAGAATATGCCTTTCCCTAAACCAGGCAGCCAGCTCTAGACGGTGTTCAAGGCTAAGCAACTCAGTGACCTGCTGTAATATATTCCTCCCACTGACATCTTATTTACAATCTCAAAACCATTTAAAATTGTTTTATAGAAATGATCCCAGTGAGAACCTGGAACCAGCAATGCTGCAGCTGTGTGAACACTAAATGGGATTGAGCACGATCAAGATTATTGTAGATACCAGATCTCTGACATCTCCATAGAAGTTACTGGTGTCTTCTAAAGGAAGACTTGGATACACATTACCTGCTTTATTTCCCTTAGAATTCCAGGCTGTAGGCCAAAGTGTATGTTTTCTTTTGAATGAGAGAATCCTGGAAATTCAAACTATCTTTACTTTTTTGCAGATAAAAGAAAGGAAGCATATTCACAGCAAAACAATTGCAACTTCAGTGCAATAACTTTTTGTAAATCTTACATCAGCTTCTTCATGCAAGGCCTTTGACAGGTATTACGTTCAGAAGCTGATGAAAGAGTTCAGTCATCAGGAGGATCTCTTATTTATTATTGATTTGTTAGTTAGTTATTCTTTCACTGAATAAAGATCAACCTGCCTCCTAGAATATTAGTAGATCAAAAGTTAGTTTCTATTCTGGTTACATACACCAATGGCTTCCTTTCAAGGAATCTTGGAGAGTGCAGCTTTCTGCAACTGCGAAGAATTGTGGGTGTCCGTATATGTGTCCCACATGGCTCCAGGATCCACCTGGCTTTTTCCCTGTACTCACCTAGTTCTTAGAGTGAAGTGAGTGATACACTGTGGGGTTTTGTTTTTCAGCCAGTTTGTTCCTGAATCTGACTGATTTGGGCTGAGAAGGAACAAGTTTTATAAGGATACCTTGCCTAAAGAAAGACTAAAACCTGACTCTGCCGTTTCTATTTCAGTTCCTTAACCACTACCCCACAGCGGCTCTCTTTGCACCTACTAAGGATTAACATCTCTATTTGATGCGAGTGATATTTCTCAGCTACTCTTAATCCTACTATTCCGCCTCAGGTGGAATTTATTATTTAGCTTTAAACTGCTTTGAGAAAAAAATTAGATGCAATCTTGAAACAATAGATGAGAAACAAAGCGGGCATTGCCTTTTTCTTTATGCGATAATCTTTTTTTAAGGCTACATGGTATGATTTGATTAAATAAGGGGGTCAACTCTGGTATTCCTTGAATTAATTAAGAATTCCCCATGTCCCAAGTTCTGTCATAGCTTCCAACTTCAAGGTGCATAGGCTATTCAGACAGCCACCATATTCTCCCAGGTTAAAACTTGTCATGGAGGTTCAGTATTACCTAATACACATCACTTCAGTAATCTCTGTGCTGCTACATTCTCCCATGCATAATTTACATTGATAAAATACTCCACCTCGACTAGCTTTGCCTGGTTAATAGAGTGTGGCCTCTCAGAAGAACCCATGTGTGGCGCACACACATCCAGGCACCTCCCATCGGGTGGGTCAGATGACAGGAAAGATTTCTGGCTGGCACCTGAGCAAGCCACTGCCCATCTGAGCAGGCAGTAGTCAGCAAGATGGACCAATAGACTAACCTGGTAAGAAGCAGCCTCCTGTACTCCCCGTAAAAAAGAATGAAGGTCGCTGCTCAACGGGGCAGAAGAAGTTACGCAACTATTAAAAGCATCATTAATTCTGGCTCCACAGGAATGCTCAGAGCTAACAAGGGCTCTTCAGTGATTGCTTAATGAAATTAAACACAGAATTGCGTATGACATTGTAAATACTCCAGCGGCAAAGGCCGTGCCAATACAGACTTGGAATAAAATGCTGCTGTATATGTGTGCTCCCAGTTATCATTTAACAGGCATAAAATTGAAATCTGCATGATGAAAATGGGAGCGGGGAACGTTTTCTTTAGGGTCCATAACAGATTCCACCCATGCTATATTACGTTGATGATCAAGGGGTGAAGTATATTTAGCTCAGTGCTGAAATGAATGATTAGGCCAAGTGTAAGTATGGATGACAGCTTAATAAGTTGTTACTTTCTGCAATGTGTCAATAGCCTCTTGGTGAACTAAACATGATTGACAGAAGAATTACATCAGAGCATAAATATAGATCTCATGGGGAACTGCCTGAAATTAGAAAGCAATGACACACAAACCTAACACAGGAGAAGCAGCCTGAAGGCTCAGTCTGTCCTAGGACAGAATGCGAGCAAGAACTGAAGGAGGCTAGTTGGCAAGTCGCATAGAAAACGTAAGAATCAAGCTCTAGTAGTTATTCCAGGTTTTGTTGCTAACATTAGGTCATCATTCCCCTTATGGAAAAAAAAGGATCACAGGAGGAAAATAGCTCAGGAGACAAATTTTGTTTTAGGCACTAAAGTTCCATTACCAGCTGGAGAGGGTCAATTGGAGCTCAGATTGTGACCGGCCCTCTAAAAATGCTCCCACCATGGGACATAGAATATTCACAGTCTCAGTCCTGTAAAGTAGATTAGATTAAGAAACAGACAATGTGTGGGTCTAAAGCAGGGGTGTCAAACTTGCGTCATCATGGCAAATTGTGACTTTCCCCCCCTTCACTAAACTGATCATGGGCGTGGCCAGCGCATGACGCATCCAGCCTGTGGGCCACAACTTTGACAGCTTTGGTCTATAGCTACTCTGATAAGAATAGCTATAGTAACAGATTTCTGATGGAGTCATGGCAAACTGAAAATATGTCAATGAAAGCATGGCAAAGACTTACAAGTGGGTCAACCAGTTCTTCAGAACCTGCACAGATAAGGAGAGAGTGGGAGATTGCTCATATGTGCTCCAGAAAACTGCTTCTCATGAGGAGACTGCAAGATAGTGGTCTTCCATGGCTTTGAGTGCTGGGAGATGAAAGGATCGACCATCTTGTTCACAACTATGATGGAGCTTTGTAAAGGAGACTACGTTTACTAGCTTCACTTTCTAAGCACTTTCAGAAATTGGCTATTATGTATTTTAAAGCTATTAGAGACCTTGTCCTAAAGGTGCTTTTCAAAAGGCAATTGTGACTTTCTTGGGTTTTCCTTGAAAAGGCTTCATTTCTCATTCAAGAAGCTTCTTCAGTTTTAACTGAATGGTGGGGAATGGAGATATTTATATCCTCTGTAGTCATCTGATCGTTAGTGTTCTGAAGATTGATGGTTAGCTCTCTCAGAGTCCTTGAGGCCACTTGGGAATTTATCTGTACCTTTGGGGTGACCCGAAATAAAGTGAAAATGTGTGTAGAACCTTCTTTGGACTGCTGAAAGGATTGTTTTGTAGATAGGAGATAAGTGGTGTTATATCCTTTCCCCTCTGTTAAGGAAGGGCTATTCAATTTTAATACAGATGGCTTCTTTAACTCCTCTTTCAAACCAGTGGTCTTCTCTGTTCAGAAGATGGACTTTGCTGTCTTCAAAAGAGTGACCTTTCAGATGCAGATGAATTGCTGAATCTTGCCCTGATGGCTTTGTTCACTTGTGTTGTGCCATCTGTTTGTGAAGTAGTTTTTTGTTTTCCCCAGTGTACAGATTTGCACATATCTCACTGCATTGCACCACATACACTACATTCCTCAGTTTCTTTCTGCTTTATCTTTGGGGTGGACAAGCTTCTGCCTTAAACTGTGCACATGTGTTGTGTTGGTTGAAAATCCTCTTGAGTTTCAGATACTCCTACAATGTATGAAATGTCAACGTTGCTTCGTTCGTAGTTCTTCTTTTTGTCTGTTATGGAAAAACTCCTGCTAGATCTTTTCCTGGATTTGATGAAGGCCAGTTGGGATACCAAACAGAGCTAAAGAAGCTTCTTGGATGAGAAGCAAAATGTCTTTAAAAAAAGTCCGGTTGCCTTTTGAAAAAAAAAGTACCTTTGGGACAACCATGACCTGGATGACTGAGAATCTCCATAGACATTTTGGACTTGCTGTTTTACCTCTCTTTGCTTTAGCCGTGGATCTAGTACATCACCGTCAATCATCTTCCTTACTGCATAGCAGGCCTGTCAAACTGGCAGCCTGCAGACCACGCCCACCCTGGCTCAACAAAGGCAAAAAAGGTCACGATACGTCACAATACATCACGTGACACAATCGAGTTTGACACCCGTACTGCATAGAACCCAATAGGGAGTCCCTGTTTCTATTGAGAAGGACTCTCAAAATGATGAAAGCAGCATTGCACCATCATGCCACAATAGAGTCATGTGTGGCAATTTATCACGAGTATCTAGCTACGGCAGGTTTTCAGCCTTCGATTCTAGCCAAGTCTATAAAAGCGAAATATTCTGGCTGCAGATTGATTTTAAAAGGGAAGTTGTAGCTTTTTAATTACATTCTTAGTGCTCTAACTATGATCTACAGTCTTGCTTTGGAATGTCTGCTTCACAATCTTTAACTGATTGGCTCGCTAGGAGCCTTCGTGGATTAAATCAGAAGTTATATTAAAGAAGAACAGTGGCTGAAGGTCTCGATGGATTACTGTGATACAAGTCAGATTAAATAAGAAAACACCCCTTCTCCCATCTTAGCAGTAGAAAGCCGGGCTCCTGATACCCTGGCAGCTCAGTTTGTGCTTGGCTAAGAATAAGGCTTGAAGGGTTGGGTGTGGGCCAATTTTCACTTGGGATTGTGAGAGAGCCAAAAAGTGCTGCAGAATATGCTTGATGTTCAAGACTTTGCCAAGGTTACCTTGGAGAATGAAAAATGATTGAAAAAGTCTAATGAGGCCCAGCTTAGAAGGGGTGCTCAACATGGAGACTAGTCAGGGAGTTGTTCACAGGCTTCTACATAATAAATATGGATCAAACTGGAGAAGTTGTTTAATTGCAGGAACATTGTGATCATGGCTGCTATTCTTGTTATTCAATCCATGCAAACCTGGGTGGAATAGGCTGTAATTTCAGGCACCCAAAATAGGACCCATTTGGAGTTCATTGGGTGAACTAAGGTGATGAATATCAGAGAGCAAAATCTCTACTTAGTTGATATACAGAACAGTAACAATATCTTTCCAAGGAATTCCAAGATACCATGAACTGTAACATTCCATAAAGACTTTAGAGCAGGGATAGGCAACTTTCTTGTAGCCACCAAGAAAGAAAACTTTGGAGAAAGACTTGTGAGAGCCACAAGAGAGGGCCAAAGACATGGCATTTGGCCCCTACAAGACTAGCAAGGATGTTTAAGGACAAATCTGCTAAATGTTGGAAGTATCATCAAATACCAGGATCTTATTATCATATGTGGTGGACTTGTTCAGAAGCAAAAAAATATTGGTTGAAAATACGTGAATGGTTAGAAAAAATAACACTCCAATACATAGAGATGAAGCCAGAGATATTTCTATTGGGAATGATACCAGAAACTTATAGTAAAGAAGATACATACTTGATTATTCATGTTTTGACTGC
>JANHJO010010483.1:9335-21438 GCA_032468235.1 Pseudoxyrhopus heterurus
TCCTCCTCCTCCTCCTCTTCCATCTTCCTCTTCCCTCCTCCTCCCTCTTCCTCCTCCTCCTTCCTCCTCTTCTCTCTCTCCTGCCCGGGGTCCACGCAGCCTATCCGCCCGCCCGCCCTGCCGGCGCCCTCACCTCGCCCACCAGCCCCTGCCAGCCAAACAGGCAAAGGTGACGGTGCGGCTAAGGCGAGCCCGCTCCTTTTGGCCCCGGCCGCTGCCACCTTCCCGGATCTTCTCTCATGCGCGCGCAATCAACAGACAGCGGTCGCCCCACGGCGCACACGGGCGGGGGAGGGCATGATCACCCGCGCGCTCCGGCTTAGAAACGGGCCCCTTTCGGAGCTGCCTTAAAGCCCGCGAAGCAGGAGTAGCGACTCACGCGGCGGCTGCCAATAGAAAAGCAGCTCGCCTTTCTGGAAGTGGGCGAGGGAGGTGGGGCGGGGGGGGAAAGGAAAGGCGTCCTCCTTCCTCCCCCCCCTTCCTCCGGGCTTGGCACCTTCCCCAAAGCATCTTGTGTGCCAATGAGCGCCCGGATAGCAGAAGCGTTCATTCTCGGCACCTCCGCCCGCCGGCACCCTCACCTTGCACCTGGAAGAGCCAAATGCAAGGGGCTAAAGAGCCGCTTGTGGCTCGCGAGCCGCGGTTTGCCTACCACTGGGGTACAGTATAAAAAAGGGGCAAGATATTTTGCCTTTTGAGTGAGAAACTTTTTAAAATGCTACCTTTACTCAAGGATGGGACTGTGCACACTTTGAAAACGATTTGAAATATGTACTTTGGACCAAGCACACAAGATCCAACACTTTTATTTGGAATCATCTACAGTGTGTGCACAGCCCTACTCAAGAGTATATTTGTTGTTCTTGTCCCAAAGGTGCTTTTTCAAGAGGCACCTGGACTTTTCAGGGGGGGTTTTCTTTGAAGACATTTTGTTTCTTATCTGAAGAAGCTTCTTGGATAAGAAGCAAAATGTCTCCAAAGAAAAATAAAAATCAGAAAGTCCAGCTGCCTCTTGAAAAAGCACCTTTGGGACAACCATGACCTGGATGACTGAGAATCTCCATAGACATTTGCTGTTCTCCACTCATCAAATTGCTGACAGAAGCTAAGAGAATATTATAAAGCAGATGCATGGTTTTAACTATTGTAGATAACTTTTAAAATTATCACTTAACCACTTATTAGGGTAAATTTTTCAAAGGTGAGGTACAGCACATCTTTAAACTGCATAACCAAACTGGAGAACAGTGAACAGTGGTTACTGGGGTACATTTATAGTACTGTGTATATATACAGGGAGTCCTCAGCTACAACCGTTCATTTAGCAACCGTTCAGTTACAACAGCTTTGAAAACTGGCTTACAATTGGTCCTCACATCTATGGCCATCACAGCACCCCCAGGTCATGTGATCAGAATTTTGGATGCTTGGCATGTATTTATAACAGTTGCAAATTTCTGGGGACATATGATCAGCATTTGCGACCCTCCCAGCCAGCTTCCAGTAGGCAGTCAATGGGGGAATCTGGATTGGCTTAATGACCATGTGATTCACTTAAGAACTGCACTGATTTGCTTAATGACCATGGCAGAGAAAGGATGTAAAAACAGATGTGACTCACTTAACAACTGCTTTATCAGCAGAAATTCTGGTCCCAGTTGTAAGTCAAGGACACACACACACATACACACACACACATATATATAATCTGCAATGCTGTTTATATGCTGGGGACCACAAATGGAAATGGAATTGATCAAGGAGCTAATTGTTTTAATTATAAAATGGGTCCTTTAAATTTTTAAATGCTGTCAACTGATGAGTCCCACATCTAAATGGATGTTGCAATGAACACCTTTGAAACAACTTAGTACTTATAGTCCTCTGGGAATGGGGCAGCATAGAAATTCCAATAAATAAATAAATAAATAAATGTACAGAAGTATTAAATTATTACATGGTTTTCAACATGCCCTTGAATTTAGAGAAAATTAGTCAAGTCACAGCTGTTATTCTATGAGATGTGCTGCCAATCATTCAGTACTGAACACATGAAAAAATCGCACTAGCTAATTAAAGGAATTATTTTGTTGTATTTTTTTTCTTTTAGTGAACTTGGTGAAATTGCTACGCTCAAAACGCTGCAAGTTTTTGGAATAGTGACTGCCAATTCCCTACAGCTCTTAAAGGTGACGCTTCCTCATATAAAGATCAATACCTCGTATTTTTCACCTATTGCAAGGCCGACCGTTGGCTGCAAAAAGAACCAAGAGATTTGGGGAATCCAGTGCAAACTGAACTTGAGAAATCTGGCTGGGGTTTAACACATCTCGAAAGACTCTTTGACTTCTACCAACAACAACATGAGTTCCTCAAGTCTTCACTGTGGAGCTCTTGGCATTCCGTTTTAACCTCACAATTTGCAGTTACTGACCTGGTTTTATCAGTTTATGACCAAATGCTATCAAGTATTTTACAAGTTGTATTTTTTATGTTTTATGTTCCATGACTTACGCTGAGGCCTATCCAAGGAACGCTAATCATGCACAAATAGTTGCCATGCAATATGCACGCTTTGCGGAATTATTATTTTTAAAGTAGCTCTAGTTAATAAAACTTGTCCAAATGTTCATATTCTCTGTTTTATCCATGCCAGTTGTTGTTGTTGTTATTGTTGCACAGAATAGGGTGTATTTGTGCTGATATACTTAAGATTCTGGCCTTTATCTCACAACTCCTGGAAACAACATCGTAGCTTAATTCTCTGTTTAGATCACAGCCCTGGAATTTCTTGTCTCATATCTCAATAGTCATTGAGTACAAACAACACAGCTACATGTTCTAATTGTTACACAGATATTCCTTACAATGACACTTGGGACTGGAATTTCCATCACTAAGAGACGTTATTATACAGCACAATGTCATGTGACTGCATTGCTTAGCAACGGCGACCCCTGCAGACCCTATTGCCTCTGTTAAGCGAGAATTGTGGTTCATTAAGTGAGCACCTCTTGCAACTTCCTGCCAGCTTCCCATAAGCAAAGTCAGTGGGGTAGTTGGCAGGAAGGGATAAGTCCCAGGGGAATCACAAGCAGACCGGCCGACAGTGTAAGTGGCTGCTGCTGCTGGATGAACAGGGAGTGGGGTAATATGTGGGTTGCTGGGGAGGCACAGCACGAGCGCAGTTAACCAGCAAAGCATGATTCGAATACAGAGGGGCTGGGGGAAAGTGCACAGATGGGTATATTTGCTGGAATAACTGAGACATTTCCTGCTGGTTTCCCTACTGAATTTACTTGTGGGAAGCCAGCAGGGAAAGTGTAAATTGCAATCATGTTATTTCAGGACACCACAACAAGTTGGTTGCTGAGTACCTAGATCACAATCACCTGACAGCAGGGCTAGTAGGATGGCTGACCATAACCACCATTTGTTCAACACCATTTGAAGTTCAGGCGATGAACAGGTCATTAATAGTAGACTATCTGTACTACATATAGAATGCAAATAAAAAAATAAAGGCAGAATACAAATAAATACATCTTAATCCTGCTGTTATTGACCATCTTGTCAAAACATTAAAAATAACTTCTAACCAAACCATAAAAATGTGTTTTTCAAAGTCTCCATATTTTCCCGCACACCTTATTTTTGCTGCTGAAAAGGTAGTAGCAAGATAAAAGTGTCTAGTTAAAATATAACTAAATTGCCCTTAAAAGGGAAAATCCATAAGGGAAATCCAAGGACCAAAACGTAATTGCAACCTGATTTTTTTTTCATGAAATAGGATATTAATTTTGCTATATGAAAGACTCAAAGGGGAAATATACTGTAGTTGCATTAGTTCTAGATGCACTATAATATATGAGAAATTACTATGAAGTATCCTTTTTCCCAATTCTCTTGTGGCCCTAATAGTACAATATTTAAGAAGAAAAATAAGTCCTATTATCTACAAGATTTTATAAAGATGTGCACGGATTATTTAAAATTCTAAGTGCATAGATTATTTAACATTCTAAAATGTATTTCCTCTTATGGTAAATGTTAGTGACATACAAGGCAGTTAAAAAAGCAAGAAAAATTCATTTATTAATTTACTAACCACAGCATACATTATTTTAAATAAAACAATTTTGAAAAAAGGCATACTTTTATTGAGTTTAATTTGTGCACATTCAACTATTTTTGACACAGCAATATTTGCTTTTTTTAAAATAAATTTTGGCTTAAAGGCATGTTCTTAAGATAGAACAATCTTTTTAAAGACTGTTTTGTTTCCACCCTATTTTCATTACTATTAATTATGGCCAGAAAATCTACTGTCACTCAATTGTTACTTTGATGCTCATAAAAAAAAAAAATGCATTTGGCACTTTTAATTGCATCATTAGGAAGGTCCAGAACATCAGCAATTTGAGGGTTAAGAGTGAGTTTTTTGTAGCCCACAAGCACCTTTCCTTGGTAAGGCATACTGTGCAAACAAACATTTTTATCCTCTCAAAATGTGACTGAAAACAAAAGGTGATCCTTTCAAAATGTACTAAACAGAGTCTGCTAATTGCCTACAGTTCACAAGTTCTTCCCACTGCTGCCTGACTGGCCAGTAGCAGGGACAGATAAAATGAAGCCCTGACAGCACACTTGTGGTATAGACACTGATATGATATCAGACAGGTTTGGCATTTAGTGTGGATTTTTTATTCCCCAAAATGTCAGCTCTTGGCCCAGATGGCATGAGCCAGATGATAAGGAAGGATGTTTGCTTATTCCCAAAGAACACTAAGGTTTTTTATCTTTGGCAGGACTCAAAAAGCCCATTATGATATCCTCCTCTTGCTTTTTCTTTACAAAAGCATCTAAGAAACTGCTATATAAAATATCAAGTAAAACCCAAATTTTAGATCACATCATTTCAAAGGACAGCGTCTCCTTGCATCTTTTTATTTATTGTCTTTTTATCTAATGGACAATGGTACTATTCTTAACCTTTCATCACTGGCATAATTTAAGAAAATGTGACATAAATTTTCAACATGATGATCCATTTGTGATGGGAACACGGTACCATTCAGATATTTAGTAAATCCTAACAAGAGTTTGCCATGGGCATCTCCCTTAGCACTCAATTCTGGCTGGTTTAAATTTTTTGTTTTTAATAAGAGAGACACCAAGGAAAGTTGCAAAGTGGAGAGTCAATCTCGAGTATCATCTTTACATACTCTTAGCAGCACACAGTCATATAAGCAATCTGGAAAGTGTGCAATTGCAGTCAAGTGTCTCCTTGGAAATGTCTGCACACCTCCACAAGAAAGCATCTTTGTCAGTTTGCCTTCTTGTAGATGACTGACTAAGGTTGTCAGGGCAGGCATTTTGTGAACAGTCACAATCCAAGGCAGATGTTGGCATGGCCTCAACATTCCACATGCTTCCGCTGATCTAGAAAGGTTGGGAAACCCATCAGAGAGAACCAAGACTTAAACACAGATAGTTCAGCGTGCTGGGGGAAAAAACATATTCATGTTAAAGTTGCCCATACTCCCAAATTAATAATGTCAACTTTAGAACTTAAAGGTCATAAAACAGACACCGAGTACATTGAACCCATTTTACAACTTCCTTAATTTCAAACTAACAATTACAGAGCATATCCATCCTGGTTTTATTTCGCTCATGTTTTAAAGATATTTACTTGAAACAAAGTCCATTTCAGCTTCCTAATAGCTAAAATCACAGTCATGTAAACAGTTGATCTCACACTTTCACTGAAAGACTTAGAAACTTTCCATGATAAAAGCCTGACATGTATATTTCAGTGTTTTCCCCCCTCACTGTTACTTTGTCTTCTAAAGGGTTTATGATCATTCTGGTATTGCAAATTGAACACAACGTTGGTAAAACTGATTTTCAGTTTTCTTAACTCTTCATGTTAAGGCCTGAAGATACAATTTGCAATACTTTGTAATTAGAAAAAGGATTCATCATTTAGTTCTCTCACATTGCAGGTTAATTATCATTATTTCAAATATAAGCAGCCAATGCAGTTTGTAACATTTTCAAAACGTCATTAAAACCAGCAAGAATGATTCTTTTTAGTGGCAGCCAATCTGCAAAATATCCTGGTATAAGTAATGTAAACTAATATACTGCTGAATATTATCTTTGCAAAGACTTTTGCGTACAACAGCTACTTAAAATTAACAAAGGAAACGAGGTTGGCAGTGGTCACATCTGCAACATGTCAAGTGAAATGTGAGGAGGGGAATTCAATTCTGTAAGAAAAAGAGTTTCTATGGATAGAACTAGGAAAGGATCAAATAAATCTCTCCATTCTGCACCTCCCAGGCACGAAGTTCTTGGGGACTAGGGGAAACTTCTAGAAATGATTTGGGAGGAATGCAAAGGAGAAGATTCTATCCCTGAGTGGAAAAACACTGTTGGACTTGTTTGTATAATATTGGGTTTCATACACTATTGTGAACAAAATGTTCCCATTATCTTGAAACTGTTCATACATATGCTTTAGAGGCTGCGAAAACAAGTAGCTTTCAAAATGCATGGATATTTCTGCACTTGATAGGTAAAGATCATTATACTCCTAACACAAATACACAGTTAAATTGTTAAAGGAATGATAGTGTGTATTTTGCTGTTAGAACCTCCTTAATGGAGCACCTGTCCTTGGGAGTAGAACAAACAATTAAGATAACCAACCCTCAGCTGCATCATTATTTCTTCTTGTGGTAGGCCTATCCAAAGCACAAGCAGGCCAGTTAATTCTATTTAAGTCTACATGCTTGGTGCTCGTATGGGATTGGGGGAATACAATAGCCAGTTTGGTATGATACGAGAAATGCAATGGTAAATAGAAACATGGTTTGCTGTAGAAGTATGAATATTAGACTGTAATAGAACAGTAATGAATCCTAATTCAAACATGGAGAATTAAAAAAATTAAAGTTCTTTCTGAATACAAAAGTATTATTAAAAATTCTTGGATACCACACTGAAGTATGACCAAACATTTTTACATTAACTTTTATATTATTTGCTTTAAAAACTGAAAGAGTTCCAAGGTATTTTGCTGAATCAGTAGTATACTACTTCCATTGAAGTTTGCATTTTAATATTAATATCAATTGTATTTGACTCCACCTTCATTTGAAAAGCATTCTGTGGAATCAAGCTTTTAAGGGCTAATAACTTCGTTGGTCTGAGATACAAACCAATTATATTTTATATTACAAGAAACACTGATTTTTCCAGGAGTTTCTTATTCAGAAGCAAAAAAAAAAGTCATTTCAATCTTTGTTTCCCAAATATCTGTAAAGAGCTATTTTCACATTTGAATTGATGCAGCTCATTTCTTTGAGAAGAATTTTGAATACTCTCAATGACGTCTTCAGTCTTCTAGCAAAACAGTACGCAGGGCATCTTCTGTATTGATTAATATTGATGCTATTGCTCCATCATTAAATTCAAATGAAGTTCCTCCATCTACTACCATACAGGCATCCCAACAACGAGAGCGAATGCAAACTCTGAAAATACATTAAAGAAAAGTATTTCTGACAAATGATCAAGTGAATAATTTCAAATGCATATAATACAGAAGCAACACATATTTGATAGATGTTAAGATGGAATAATGTGGTCATTTAATCTGGGGAATGGAATGATGTTGCTAAACTACAGATAGTCCTTGACTTACAACAGTTAATTTAATAACCACTTGAAGTTACAACATCAATGAAAAAAGTGACTTATGACCATTTTTCATACTTAAAATGGTTGCAACATCCCCATGGTCACATGATCAAAATTCAAAGGCTTGACAGCTGGCTAATATTTATGATGGCTGCAGTGTCTCAGGGTTACGTTAGCACCCTTTGCAAGCTTTTGACAAGCAAAGTCAATGGGGAAACCAGATTCACTTAACTGTGTTACTAATTTAACAACTGCAGTGATTCACTTAACAACTGTGGCAAGAAAGGTCATAAAATGGGGCAAAGGTCACATTAAAAATGTCTTGCTTAGCAACAGAAATTTGGGGCTCAATTGTGATCATAAGTTGAGGACTACCTGTAATGGTAAGTCTTCTATTGAACTTCTGGTTTTGTTACAGATAGGAATGCCTAAGAAAAGATTCAGGTTGAGAGACATTCTTGAGAAGGGAGGATTTCAAAATTCTATAGTATTACAAAAACAAGCAAGCCTCCAGTAAAACGAGGACCTTACTGAGTTTTAAAAGAAAATTTCTTCGGAGTGCTCTTTCACTTATTCTGCTGAAATAACACATTTAATTATGTTTTTTCCAAACCATGGTAGGAGAAAGAACTGTCTATATCATTTTTAGTGAGTATCTTCATGAAACATTAATTACAAATGGAACCTTATATCATTGCAAAGGTAGATTTTGGGAAAGAGGCATGAAAATTTTCGTGCTTTTTCCTGTAAACTGAAAAGAAATAATTGACTAACATTATAATACTATTTTTACAAAACCCACCGTCATTTTAAAGGACATACTTTTACAAAAACTGTAACTATTAATTTTGCTTCCACTGGAAGAAATAACCTTTGATGCATTTTTTTTGTTTACTCTCATTTAAGTCAACTATATTTTTACTTTTTGATTAAAAAATGCCCTTTGTGAAGGGCTACAATGCCTGCAAATTTTCTACATCCGTATATTATAAAGTGATAAGAATTTGTTGAATACACTTAGCATTCAGTCCCAAAAGGGGCATCAATGGGCATAGGAGAACAAATGTAGCACCTGTCTGTAAGCTTTTTAAAGCAGCTAAGTCTTTTCCATGGTTTGCGTGGCAGCTCCACATGATCCAATAAAAGATGCATCTGCTTTACTTTAAAAAGTTGCAAACAGGTGCTATATTACACTCATGTAAACTCAAATTTTTTTTGGGTATTGGTCAGAACTACTACCCTGCCTTACTGATGTTAACTAATAAAGTTAATAAAGACAATCAGTTTTGGATTATTCAGGGACCTAGAGATCAACTGAAAGCAATTCCTTCCAGATCTGAATCTAAAATAGCTGCTGCTCAAATTATGGTTAAACACTTACTATTAATACTTACTTTGAAGCAAAGCCTCGTTGTCGACTACTTGAAAAAACACGGTTGGAAATGGGTTCTCGTATACTAAAAAACAACCTGGGTTCCTCTGGATTATAGAGCAGTGATTCATTATATCCATTTGTTACTGAAAAAGCAGAAGACAATTGATCAGGTTCTTTAAGTAGCACACTAAGTGTTAGTGCCCAAATCATCTTTTTTTATATAGTTAAGTTTTCGGATTTTATGTCACACAGAAAAGCTGTGGAAAGCTTGTGGAGATTATACTTAAAATCTTGTGGAAATTAACTTGTTTAAATCTGTTATTTTGTAAGTTACTAAATGTTATGTTAGCCCAGGTCAAGGGTCGGATGCGTCACACGCTGGCCACGCCCACACCCGGTTTAGCGAAGTGGGGAAAAGTCCCGATAAGTCACATGACGCCACCGTGACGATGTCAGTTTGAGACTCCTGTGTTAGCTTGTCCCATCAGAGATTTTGGAAATATGATATATTTGAAGAAGCGCTTGAACTACATTCAATTTATTTGATTTCTATTTACAGATGTAAAAAGGAGTCCCTGCAGATTTAGGTTGCTAGTCATTGCTGACTATAGGAGGGTGGTGCTCATCTCCGTTTCAAGGCCACTGAGTCAGCGCTGTCCGAAAACATTTCCATGGTCATGTGGCCAGCATCAGATCATGGAATGCTGTTACCTTTCCACTCTACTATGTTTCTGAACTGCTAGGTTGGCAGGAGCTAGAGCGAGAACGGAAGCTCATCTCAGCACGTGGCACTCGGGTTTTGAATCTGGGTTGCTGGCTGTCATCTTGAAGCCCAGTACCGCCCCCCCCTTTTTTTTACTTACAGATGTAAAAACCTTTAAATTAATGCATTATATTAATGCTTGTAAGTTAAATGCATAAAATAATGTTGATTATTTCTGTAACTCTAAAATCCTGAGCAAAATTGAAGAAGAAAACAAATTGGTAAACCACAATGATTAAACATGCTAAAAATAGGCCTCACCTTTTTGTATTAGTTCCTTGTTCAATGGAAGCTTTAAATTCTCATAACTTTTAGCTATTAAAACCAAAAGAAAATTGTTATAGAAAATTATATTTTGCATTTGCTAAGCAACATGTGACAAAGAACAATACTCAGTTACTCTTACAAAAATAAGAAACAAAATTCTAAAAGACGCTTTTATTTCTGACCAGCACCTGACCAAACAATAAGGGAAATACATACTATACTGCCACTTTCACAGGATAATCTCATCTAAATCAAAGGTAAATATGTATGTCTGTTATATATAGGAAAATGGGAAAGTGATAGGTTGCCCATCCATGATAAATTTAAGGGCAGTTTCCCAAAATGCATCCTTTGTTCTGATGCAAATTATTTGTTAAGCAAAAAAATTGGTTTTATTTAACAAAAAATATAATAAAGTACAGACTTTATTTTCTAAAGCCATGTACAGTTCTTTAAAAGCTTTTCAAGTCTTATAAAGTGTTCTTCTTCAACTTATTTGCCCTGTTACAGAAATTAGACCTACAATATAAGCACAGTTTTAACAGGGATGTAACTTTTATATTATTTTAGTAGTATTTCAAAATGGTGTTATCGATGTATAAGAGATAAATATTTAGTCTCTGAAGAAAGACAATGTACTTTTAGGCTATGTTAAGTTCAGATTAAATTAGACAATACGCTGAACATTTCTTTACATTGTTTTCAATGATGAGCATGTCTTTAGGAACTCACCAATCTTAAGAATTTCTTCCACAGCCTGATTTGCTATTTTGTTGATATTAAAAGACCTAAAAGAGAATTAAAAATAATAATACCTAGATCAACTCTAGCTGGGAAACCTTTCTCCCTACCTCTAGAATTTTTTATTATTTTAATTAATTAATATTCATTACTATTATTTCAAGAAACAAATGTTTGACTTGGAAGCTGAAGAAAAAAGAATAATAAAAACGTTGGCTAATAAAGTTTAACAGCAGTTTAAATAAAACAGAAATTCCCAAAACCCACAACGTTGTTCACCCATACAACAAAGTTTTTGATTTAAAGGCTACCTAAACACTGGGAAATCCTGGAAATTATCAAACAAAATGAATTTACTTTCAGTTTGTTTTCAGCAAATTGTAAGCATTTCTTGGGATAATATTAAGCATGCTTGACTCTTTATCTAGAAAAAATGGGAATTTCAGTCAAGTAACCCGGCAGGTTGAGGAGAAATTATGTCTATTTTTGAGTGCTTACAGAATGTGATCTAGAATACAAACATTCATTTGAATTCTAAAATCATAATATTCTATAAGGATAGTAATGTATGTATTTTACAAGTATTAAAATATGTTCTTAGTACATAGAAATTTATAGTAAAAAAATAATAATCCAATGATTCTCACACATAGCTATACAATTAATTGTTGGAGTTCTTTTTATTCTCTGAATAAATATTCTATGATGTATCTGTACCATAAAAGCCTTCTGCAATGCATCCCAAACTCTTTAAAAATATTAGAAAAATTTCCAAAGGCTCCTATAGTTGAAGGTAAGCCAGCTATGCTGTTGACAAATGCAAAGGCCTTTTCAATACCAAAGGCTAACCATTTAATTTTATTTATTCAGAGCCAGTAACATGAAGGATGTACAATAACTATACCATTCCTATTCAAAAATGTATAAGGATTTTAATTTTTATTGATCTGTAAAAATTATTTTATGCCAATCGATTTATATTTTAAGATGTTCAATCTTATAGCCTTCCAGAAACATGTAAAAATGAGGGGTCCCCCACCCGAAAGCCTTTGGGAACAGGTGTAGAGCTGATTATCTATCTATTTTCTTATAATCAGATATAAATTATTATAAAATATATAAAAGAAGACAATTTGGTGTAGTGGTTAAGGCATTGAACTAGGAACTAGGATAAAGTGACCAGATTTTAAGATTGGTAAAGCGGGACACCCGTCCTCCTCGCTGCCCACGCGCCCGGCGGCTCAAGC